>CM056049.1:730111237-730176237 GCA_029574335.1 Rana kukunoris
ACGCCAGTCGGATCTACGCCAAATCTATGCGTAACTCATTCTAAGAATCAGTCGCATAGATAGGAGGGCTCAGAAACAGAGATACGACGGTGTATCTCTTCTGAGAATCTGGCCCAGTCTGTTTATAAAAAGTATGTTTATTAGAGAGTCCATTAATAATAAAAAGTCAGTTTCTAAAGCCCCATACACACTATGGGCCAGATTCTCGTAGATGCGCACATAATTATGCAGGCGTAGCGCATCTCAGATGCACTACGCCGACGTAACGCGGAGTGTCAAGTACCGTATTCCCTAAGCAAATGCGCTCCAAGATGCGCCTGCGTAGCGGAAATTCATCGGCGTAATCCGGCGCAACTCCAAAGTAGGAGGGAAGTGGGCGTGATGCATTCTAATGAAGCGTGACCCCATGCAAATGAAGGCCGGGACGAACGGAGCATGCGCCGTGACGTGGATGCCTTCTGCGCATGCGCAAAGCCTCCCTACGATTCGCCGGCGCTGTGTATATAATGCGCCCACACATGCGCCCATGCAGCGCAAAAGTCTCCCATTTTTTGGATTGTCACTGGAAATCTTTTGCATGACCATGGCTTCTATTGGAAAGGAGAGGAGAAAGAAAAATTTCTCCCCAGAGGAGAGGGCCATTGTCATTGCGGCAATGGAAAAGTACGATTCCAGGCTCCATGGTGCTGACAGTGCCCGGACCAGCAAGTCCCGGAGGGATGACATTTTGATGAAGGTGGCTTGCCAGGTTAATGCCCTCTCACACGAGATCCGGACATCCCAGCCACAACTCCACTTGTACGCTGGAATGATCCACTGGCCAGGAAATGGAGTGTTGCCAGGACCTTCACCAGTGGCTGCAGTGCATGTGAGCGTTGTGTTGGGCTGGTGATGTCATCCTGCAGGGCTGTGGTTATTTCCAGGATGGCAGCAGGGGTGAATCTGAAGATGCGATACACCTCCTCCTCACCCATGCCAAAGAGGCTCATGCGCGCTCGGTAGATCCTCTCACGTGCCCCCCTCCTCCTCACCCTCCTTCTATGCTCCTCTTCCTCTGCATACATTAGTAGTGATAAGACCATGGCTGCCCCTGGCATGTTGGCATACGAATGTGTTGTCCAGTAAGTGTGATTGCTCAGCTCGTCCGTTATGGTGCTGCTGTAGTTGCTCTCCAGCTGACTTGCACACGGTCTTGAGCAAAGTTACCCGTGCTTTCATGAGGGGTATGTTTACTCAAGGCTTTCGTGTTACGCGCACCACGCGTAGCCTTCGCCGAACGAGCGTAGTTTCGGGAATCCGCGCATCTCCCTCATTTGCATATTTGCATGCTAATTCAATGGGAGCTGAATATGCGCGATGCGTAACTATGCGCCTATGCCGCGCTAGCTTAAAGCATTTTCGCCGCTCAGTCGAAAAAAAAATTCAGGCGTATGTGGTTCTGTGTTTACGGCGCATCGATACGCCGGCGCACATTTACAATTACGGCGCGCATATCCATTTACGCGGGCGTAGCGTCTCTGAGAATCTGGCCCTATCAGTTTTCCTGCGGGTTTTTCTCTTCGGGTTTACCAAAACCATGTAGTGCAGGGGCCTGCCTGATTACATACAAATTGAAACTAATAAGGTTTGACCTCATATTAGATGGTTTTGGTAAACCTGAAGAGAAAAACCTGCAGTAAAACTGATAGGGCCAGATTCAGGTAGATCAGAGCATCTTTGCTCTGGAGTAACGCTTCTCATTTACGTTACTCTGCCGAAATTTTAGGAGCAAGTGCTGTTATTCATGAAGCACTTGCTCCTAAAGTTGCGGCAGGGCATCGCAAATGAGTCGGCGGAATTCAAATTGGGCGGGTACGGGGCGTGTAGTATTCAAACTAAGCGCGATCCCGCGGCGAACGTACTGCGCATGCGTCGACTGTCAATGCATCCCAGTGCGCATGCTCCAAATTCTGTCAGTGAACGTCAATGACGTCACATCCCCATTCATGAATGTTTTACGCAAACGACGCGATTTGTTTTTTTTCCGACGCGATGACGACGCCTATACTTAACATAGGATATTCCAACAGGGGGCTGCTTTATCTATACGCCGCGTATCGCTTCCGGAAACGTCGTAAAGTCACTGCGTCGCGCCCGAAAAAGATCGTGAATTGCCGATTCCCGCTCATTAACATATTTTTTGAGCGTAAATCGGCGGGAAAGCCCCCGCGCCATTTTTAAGTTGAAGTAACGATGCAATGGCGAAATTCAATTGCGCCGATCGCATCGGAACTCCAACCCGGCGTTTCTTGTTTTCTGGTTACAGAAAACAAAAACGCCGACTTAAAGTGACAGTTAGGCTGGCGGATCCATTGATCCGCTAGCCTAACTCTACCTGAATCTGGCCCATAGTGTGTATGGGGCTTAAAAGAGTCCATTTATAAAATGTTGGTTTACATTTATAAGAGAATCCATTTATAAAAAGTCAGCTGATAAGAAATTCCATTTAAAAAGAAGTCAGTTTATAAGAGAGTCTATTTATAAAAAGACAATTGATAAGAAAGTCAATTAAAAAAAGTAAGTTTATAAGAGTGTCCATTTATAAAAAGTAAATTTTTAAGAAAGGTCCATTTATAAAAAGTTAGTTCATAAGAGAGTCCACTTATAAAAAGTCAATTTATAAGAAAGTCTGTTTATAAAAAGTCAGTTTTCAAGAGAGTACAGTTATAAAAAAGTTAGGGCCAGATTCAGATACACTTAATATTGCGCTGCGTAATCGAAATACTCTACGCTGCCGTATTTTACCAGGCTCTACACCGAATCCTGGCAGATTTTTGCCCGTACGCTACGGCGGCGTAGTCTATTTCTCGCCGCGTAATCGAAATACGCGATTGGGGGGCGTGAAGCATTTAAATAAAGCGCGTCCCCGCGGCGATCGAACTGCGCATGCTCCGTTCAGAAATTTCCCGCCGTGCATTGCGCGAAATCACGTCGTTACGTCATTCGTTGTTTGAGTAGCGTCGTTTACGAACATTCCTATTCCCGGACGACTTACGTAAAAAATAATAAAAGACGTCGGAAAACGTAGAAATTCGACGCGGGAACGACGGCCATACTTAACATGGGCTGTCTAATATTAGACCAGCAAAAAGCTGGTATAGTGTTACGTAAAAAAAAGATGACTAAAGGTGCCGTAAGAGATTGCGATTGAAGATCGTAATTTCGGGGATCGCCGGCAAAAGCTCATTAGCATACCCCGACGCGGAAAACGACGGGAAGTCCACCCAGTGGCCGCAATTTTATTGCAGCGTAGATCCGAAGGCGTACAAACACGTAATCCAGTCGAATTGAAGCCCGCAGCCGTCTATTCATGGTTTGAGGTTTCCGACTAGCTAAAAAACGCGCGTAATTTGAAATTACTCCAGTCTAACACCAGTTAGCCAGGCGTAATGGCTCTGTGAATCTGGCCCTTAGTTTATAAGGAGTCCATTTAAATTTTTTATTTTATTTTTATAAAAGAGTCCATTTATAAAAAGTCAATTGATAAGAAAGTCCATTAAAAAAAGTTAGTTTTTATTAGCCCATTTATAAAACGTTGGTTTATAGAAGACAATCGAGTTAGAAACAGTTGGTTTATAAGAGAGTCTGTTTATAAAAAGTTTGTTTATTAGAGAGTCCATTTATAAAAAAAAGTCAGCTGATAAGAAATTCAATTTAGAAAGGTAATTTTTTAAGGAAGTTCATTTATAACAAGTCAATTTCTAAGAGAGTCTGTTTATGAAAAAAGGTCAATTTATAAGAGAGCCCATTTATAAAACGTTGGTTAATAAGAGGCTCCATTTATAAAACGTTGGTTTATAGAAGGGTCCAGTTATAAAGAGTCCGTTTATGAGAGAGTCGGTTTATAAAAAAGTCAGCTGATAAGAGTTTTTTTTATTAAAAAAAAAGTACATTTTTAAAAGAGTTTATTTGTTGGTTCATAAGAGAGTCCATTTATAAAAAGTAAATTTCTGAGAGAGTCTGATTATGAAAAGTCAATTTATAGAAGTGTGCGTTTATAAAAGAGTCAGTTGATAAGGGGGCCCATTTATAAAAAGTCGGTTTATAAGAGATTCAGTTGAAAAGAAGTCTGATTTTAAGAGATTCTGCTTAAAAAATAAGTCTAATAACAAGCCAACAGGTTTTGGGGTTTATAGGGCCCCATATAATGCAAATACAGAAACGATGAGATATACAGTGGAACCTCCGTTTAAGAGTAACTTGGTTTAAGAGCGTTTTGATTTGCAAGCAATTTTTTTTTTTAATTTGGACTCGGTTTGCGAGTGTTGACTCACAAGACAAGCACAATTCAAGCTAAATAGGCCTGTAGTACCTCATTTGGCCTGAGGTATGGGGGCGTAGAAGCCGAGCAGAGCTGAAAATAGGCCTGCAGTACCTCATTAGGCCTGAGGTACTGGTGGTGCGGGAGCCAAGAAAAGCCGAACATTGGCCTGCAGTGCCTCATTTGGTCTGAGGTACGGGGGCGCAGGAGCCGAGTCGAAGTGTCCTTTGGCCTTTTCGGACATGTCCTAGGGAGTGATTCTAACTTTGTGGAGACTGGGCTACCTGTGAAACCACAGTGCTCCCGATGACAGGAAGCAGATGATCAGTTTCCTGTCACTAGGCAGAACAGAAAGATGTTTACACAGGCATCTCCCTGTTCTGCAGGTTCGTGACACAATCGCGGGACACCGGCAGACATCGAGTCCGCAGGTCCTGCGGGCGAGGTCACAGAGCTCGCAGCAGGGGAGTGCACGCCCACGCGGCGGCAAATTTAAAAGGACGTATATATACCCCCGTTTGCCTGTCCGTGCCATTCTGTGTGCAGCGGTCGGCAAGTGTTTAAGTGGTTAAATCTCCAGTCCAAACTTTGTCTAAGCTGAGATGATGTCATCAGTCTGCTGCAGGCAGGAAGAAGTATTTCCTCAGTCTCCCTTCCCGCAGTAACCCTGGCTGATGGCCGATTACAGAGGACTGCATCCTTCTGGGAAGGACGATTAAGGTATTACCATATTATTTAGCATGTAAATATGTATCTGATGCTAGAGCCACTATAAGCCTAGATTTAACTTTTTGATGTTCCAAGAAGAAAAATCTGAGGGATTTTGCAAAGCCCCAAATATAAAACATCTCTAATTGCTTCCTGCACGAGGAGCAGATGTAAACCTCCTTTTTCTGTTTATTTAGAAAAGCGTACATTTCATAGCAGTGTCTGCACTGACCCGTGTATGGCGGGGTGACAGTTATCACACCTTCCAGTTCTGGAAAGTTTCATGGCGCGGCCCAGGCCAAAGAACATCAGATCTCATTTGCAGCATAAATGGACATCAGCGCGTGCTCCTGCCGGGGACGGCATGGAGGGTGATTAGCATCAGCGGAGAAATCAAACTGAAAATTGCTGTGCCAGACAACTTCACCCGGGAATATGCTGAGACGGGTCTTTACCGTGGCGTGATAAGACGTGCTCTGGGATTCTGCTTAAGTCCTTATTAAAATGTAAATCCAGCTGCCCCCCTTTATCCTCGGTTAAAGTTGAAATCCTCAGCACAAGACAACAACTCAGGGGGGCAGCCGTCTGATGAATCTCAAAAACATTGGTGACCTGTAGGACTTCAGGAAGAATGATGTATAAAAGATTTAAAGTCAAAGTCAACTCATCCAGAATCTGATATATGGGTTTTACCAGGTCGGCAAGATGAATTTTGAGTGAGTGAATAACTTGTATAGCGCTACACATGCAAACTAAATCGCCTCAAGGCGCTTTTCCCATCCGGTGTCGTCCTAATCCTTCAGAAGAGGTGGGTCTTGAGTTTTTTCCTGAAGGCCCGATGGTTTTCTTCCATGCGGATTTTATGTTTGGCTCCAAAGGGACCTAATAAAGGTAATTTCCAGCTACTTCTACTATCCCAATCTTTGGAGACCAGGCTTCCCGCCAGGTGTCCTCTGGGGGGCAGCCATCCGGGAAAGCTCAAAACTTTGGTGGGAGAACTTTGGGAAGAATGATGTCATAAAAAAAAACTATCAAGTAGAGGTCAACTCCATTTAGAATTTGATATGTTGGTTTTTCCATGTTGTCGGCAAGTTGGATTTTATATTTGACTTTTTTTTTGTTGGGAAGCTCTATGGGCCAGATTAAGCAAGACTTGCGCTGGAGTAATTCGATATGCGCCGCGTAACTGTGAAGATGCGCCGTCGTTTCTATGTGGCCGTACCCACCAGACTAGATGCGACAGAAAACGGGCCATTTCCGATCGGCTTAACTTTTCCGACGCCAGAGTCTCGTCAGCGCATAATTTCGCTTGGCGCATCAGTCGCGCCTATTGATTTCCCCTGCAAATATGCAAATGAGGGAGATTTCCCGATTCGCGAACGGATTAGCACCATACGCCGGCTACATGCGCCGCGCGTATCTCGTCCGTCCGGCGCAAAGTTATTTCTACAAATAGATGCTTTATCTTTACTCCAGACGGCCACAGGTCAGCAGGAGAGCAGCTACAGCAGCGTTACCGACGATAAGAGCTAGCTGAGCACCCACACGTGCAGGACAACACCTCTGTCCATGCTTGTCTGTCAACTTTTACAGCCATGGAGGAAGACATCATAGGTCTCCATAGCCGAGATGACGGCTGACAGCTCCTGGCCTTTAGAGTTCAGCTTTCTCCTGTGTGTTTGCGGGGAACGGGAGCAGCCATCTCAGAACAAAAGTAACTTCACTGCGGGGAGGGGGAACAGGATATACTTTAGTGCCGGAATGGCGCATCTACGGGTGCATTTAAACGCCCAATGGAACGCATTGCGCTGACGTTTCCCGTGAAGTGGTGCCGACGGAAGTTGTGAGCATGCGCACAAGGGGGCCGAGTGAAGCCTCACTTACTGCGCATGCTCCGTGGATGATGCGCTGAACGTAAGCCTCTGCGCTGGGCTCCGCCCATCATTTACATATGATCACACCCACTTCCCCTTGCGTCGGGTTACGCCAGCGCATTATCGTTACTCTGGCGCAAATTTACGCGCAACTGCTATGTGAATAACAGTACTTGCGCCGAAAGTGTCGGCGGAGTAACGTAAATGAGAAACGTTACTCCAAAGTAAAGAAGCGCCTATCTACCTGAATCTGGCCCTATATTGCCACATGGACCTAATATTAAAGGTAATTTCCAACTTCTTCTACCATCCCAGTCCTTGGAGACCAAACTTCCTCCCAGGTATCCTCTGGGGGGCAGCCATCCAGTAAAGCTCAAAACTTTGGTGGGAGAACTTTGGGAAGAATGATGTCATAAAAAAAACTATCAAGTAGAAGTCAACTCCATTTAGAATTTGATATGTTGGGTTTTCCATGTTGTCGGCAAGTTGGATTTTATATTTGACCAAATTTCCAACTACTTCTACCATCCCAGTCCTTGGAGACCAGGCTTCCTCCCAGGTGTCTTCTGGGGGGCAGCCGTTGGAGGAAGCTCAAAACTTTGGTGTCCTGTAGGAAGACATCAGGAAGTAAAGGTCAACTCCATCCAAAATCTGATATACAAATAGTTTTTTTGGATGGAACTACACTTAAAAAATGTACCCATTCTGACTTACAAACAGATTCAACTTAAAGCGGAGCTCCACCCTAAAGTAAAGTTCCGCTGATCGGAACCCTCCCCCCTACGGTGTCACATTTGACACCTTTCAGGGGGGAGGGGGGTGCAGATACCTGTATTTGCACCCACTTCCGGCCACATGTCTCGGGCAAAAGACGGGTTTTTTCTGACATCCCGTCCGTCCTCCGTTGTGTGCTGGGAACAGTCGGCTCCCAACACACAGCGGGAGCCAATCGGTGGGCACAGCGCGACTCGCGCATGTGCCGTAGGGAACCGGGCAGTGAAGCCAGAGCGCTTCACTTCCCGGTTCCCTCATCGTGCATCCATCGAGGGGGGAGCAGCAGGGTGATGAGCGATCGCTCGTCCTCTGCTGCGGACGCCGCTGGACTCCAGGACAGGTAAGTGTCCTAATATTAAAAGTCAGCAGCTGCAGTATTTGTAGCTGCTGGCTTTTAATATTTTTTTTTGAGCGGACATCCGCTTTAAGAACAAACCTACAGTCCCTATCGTGTTTGTAACCCAGGTGCCGCCTGTATTAGTTTTGCTAGGTTCATGGCAAATTAGATTTTATGTTTGGCTTCTTTTTTTGGGGTTTTGCCAGGTCGATGGCATGTTGAATGCTTGACTTCTTTTAATTTTTTTATTATTGTGGGGGGGGGGGGGGTTGATATATTGCCATAGGGACATATTAAAGCTGATTTACAACTACTTCTACCACCCCAATTCATAACCATCCGCCCTTTCAACTTTGGCGCCCATATCATCTCCAGTTGGCTTGCCAGAACTGCCACCCTCTCTGTGCAGTTCCATGAGTTTGCCCTGCTCAAATTTTGGCTTCTTTAACATCTTGACTTTACGAACATAGACATCATGAAGAGGGTAAATTGACTGACAAGCTTTTTCTTTTACAAAGAGTTTTATTGATAAACAATGCAACTTTACAGCTTAACATTGGGAAGAATACATCATGGATAAACATGACAGAAAAACTGACAAGCTTTTTCATTGTCTTTGCGTACGCTGTCTGAAATTAGCTTGTTAACAACCTCTTTTAGGTCATTAGTTTGGACTTCCCGGGTCATGATTTTCATAATTTTCTTGTGAATCTGACGGACTTACTGATGCTGGGCATATGACGTCTTCCTAATCTCATTATTACATTTTTTTTTGTGAATCCAACACAAAAGAGACGGAGCAGGTAGTCACCTGTTGTCTTTACATCAACTCGAGCTTCAACCATGGTCTGTCACTTGACCATAGAGCACATGTTGTCAATGGTCAGATCCATGCCATGAAAGTTGGTGTGACAGTTCTTGCCCTGAACATCTTCAGTAATCAGTTTGAATTTTACGGAAGGCCACTTCATCATTCTGCAGGTCAGCAAGGCTTACCTCAAATACGCGTCCTTTGAGGCCCTGCAATCTTGGTTCCTTGTTACCAAAGTCTTGCCAAGGTTGCAGATATTGAACATGGCTGGTGCTTTAACATCATACCAATCTTTTTTCGAAAAGGGGTCAACAATCTTCTTCTTGGCACCTTTCTTGGTCAGCCTCTTGTTCTTGGCGGCTGCCATCTTGCCCAGCTGGGAGAGAAAGAGCCACCCCAATTCTTGGAGACCAGACTTCACCTCCAGTTGTCCTTGAGGGGCAGCTGTCTTGTGAAGCTCAAAACTTTGGTGCCCCATAGGGGGACTTCAGGAAGTATGATGTCACAAAAAAATTATCAAGTAAAGGTCAACTCCATCCAATACCTGATGTTATGGTTTTGCTAGGTTAAGGGCAAGTTGTTTTTTATGTTTGGCTTCTTTTTCGGGGACTCCATATTACCACAGGAACATAATGAAGGCAATTCACAACTACTTCTGTCATCACGATCCATAGTGACCAGTTCCCCCCTCGCCCTGTAAAGTGTATTTATCATAGAATGGAATAATTGTGGCTTACCTACATAATGTCTCGGGCAGAGACACAAATAACAAGCCAGTAGATCATTCAGGGCATTGGTATGACCCCAAGACTAAATTGTCATCTGCCATATTGTCTGTTGTCCCTTCAGTTTGCTTGTTCCCGGTCAGCAGATCCTGGCATGGGACAAACTTAACTATTACAAAAATGTGGTGGAGACATCTCCTGTCAGCCCACATGCATTACCAGTCTAAAGTTCAACACAATCTTTTGATGGCTGATAAGAAGTTGACACAAAGCAGCATAGAAACATTCCAGTAGATCAGGGGTCTCCAAACTTTTTAAACAAAGGGCCAGTTTATTGACCTTTTGAAGGGCCGGATTGTGGCAAGCAGGGGCAGAAAATGTTCCAGGCCCAGCATAAGTGAGAATAAACATGGCTTCAGGGTTGGTGGTCAGTAGGAAGAGGAGTAGTAGTGCCCCAATCAGTAGGAGGAATAGTATCCCATCATTGGTATCAGTATAAGAAATAGTGCCCCCTTGTTTGTGTCAGTGGGAAAAATTGTGCTCCAAGGGCCGGATAAAGGCACATCTGGCCCTTGGGCCGCAGTTTGGAAACCCCTGCAGTAGATGGATATCCTACTAAACTTACATTTTACAATCAATCCTTCATTGTCCTATGGAATTCACTCTACATAATGCTGTAGAGAGGACTCTGTGATCGAGAAGAGGCTGGTGACATGACTAGGCTCTCCTTCCTCCGGACCTTTGAAGTCCCGAAGCAAGCAAAGTATACTGCACATTTATATAGCACAGCACTGTTATTGCCTTCTTTTTTTTTTTCACTGGCCTTTTTAGACTTTTCGCAGTCTGTTGCAGTACATTACCACATGCGCTTTAGCTAGAATTGCCTTAAGGCCATTGAATTCATTCATTTTGAATTGGCTGCCAACACATGTTCAACAGTCAAAAAACAAACAAACAGTGATATCCATATTGGGTAACCTGTCATTCAAGCTGGGCCTATCATTGATCAACTTTGGCAGCCTGGCATTTATGGGGAATACAAGGTTAGAATTTTTCTTTTCCTTTGGATGAATTATTGTTCCTCCAAAGAATCCCTAAGAACACTTTGCTCTGCAACGCTTAATCTTTGAAAGGCCCTAAAGTAAAGACCTTTTATAAAGCTCCCAATATAATGAACACTGAGCTTTGTGAACAATGACCCAGTTTGATAAAGCCCGCTTAGAAGACCAATCTCCGAGACATACAGCCTCCCGGGCTGATCAACTGCTATCCACTAACTCTACCTCCCAGGTTCATATTTTATTTGTAAGTGGGAGGAGAGCATTGAACTCGTCCTTTCTCTGCAACCGAGGGAACATTTCCTCTACTTCATGCACTAATCTTCTCTTTCTTGAACAAATTCGAAGAGGCTGGCTAAAAATTTAACCAGGTGCCCACTGTCATCATAGGTTGAGGCTTCTCTTCTGTGCCGGAGATGCAAGCAGAGCTCTTGGGACCCCCCGTCTTTTGGAACAGCCGTTTACTAAAAAGTCTTTTGGCACAAGTCAACTAGGATGTGTGATACCGGTGGCAGTATTTTTGGGGGGTGCAAACACATTTAAAAATTCTAAAAAAAAAAAACATTAATTGCAGCCTCACTGTGCCATCAAATACCGCCACTGTGCCATCAAATACCGCCACTGTGCCCATCAATTGCAGCCACTGTAACTGTGCCCATCAAACGCAGCCGCTGTGCTCATCAATTGCAGCCACTGTGCCCATCAAACGCTGCCACTGCGCCATCAAATGCTCCCAATGCTGCCACTGTGCCATCAAATGCTTCCACTGTGCCATCCAATGCTGCCACTGTGCCATCAAATGCTCCCAATGCTGCCACTGTGCCATCAAATGCTGCCACTGTGCCATCAAATGTTCCCAATGCTGCCACTGTGCCATCAAATGCTGCCACTGTGCCATCAAATGCTGCCACTGTGCCACCAAATACTGCCACTGTGCCATCAAATGCTGCCACTGTGCCATAAAACGCTGCCACTGTACCATCAAATGCTCCCAATGTTGCCACTGTGTCATCAAATGCTGCCACTGTGCCATCAAATGTTCCCAATGCTGCCACTGTGCCATCAAATGCTGCCACTGTGCCATCAAATGCTTCCACTGTGCCATCCAATGCTGCCACTGTGCCATCAAATGTTCCCAATGCTGCCACTGTGCCATCAAATACTACCACTGTGCCATCAAATACTGCCACTGTGCCATCAAATGCTGCCACTGTGCCATAAAACGCTGCCACTGTACCATCAAATGCTCCCAATGCTGCCACTGTGCCATCAAATGCTGCCACTGTGCCATCAAATGTTCCCAATGCTGCCACTATGCCATCAAATGCTGCCACTGTGCTATCAAATGCTCCCAATGCTGCCACTGTGCCATCAAATGCCACCACTGTGCCATCAAATGCCAACACTGTGCCACCAAATGCTCCCAATGCTGCCACTGTGCCATCAAATGCTGCCACTGTGCCATCAAATGCTGCCACTGTGCCATCAAATGCTGCAACTGTGCCATCAAATACTGCCACTGTGCCATCAAATGCTGCCACTGTGCCATAAAACGCTGCCACTGTGCCATCAAATGCTCCCAATGCTAACACTGTGCCATCAAATGCTGCCACTGTGCCATCCAATGCTGCCACTGTGATCCCCACCTGCTTGCCATCTTTCTGCCACTTATCCTGTCTAGGTGGGGCAGCGGGTGACGGTGAGCGGTGTGTTCCATGCGTCTTCTCCCCTCCATGCGACTTCTCCCCTCCATGTGTCTTCTCCCATCCTGTCCTCTCCTCCCGTCCTCTCCTATGATTGGACACCTGATAGGCATCCAATCACAGCGCCTGACGTTTCAGCCAATCAGGCGACCGGTAACAGACCCGGGAAGTTGATTGGCTGAGAGGCGGGTCATTGTTAGCAAAGTGAATTTCGTCGGCTTTGCTAACATTGAGCTGAGTGAGAAGGAACGCACAGCATTGCACCCGCTTCTCACTTTTTTGGACGCCTATTAGAGCCAGTGGGGTAGATTCACATGGAGATACGACGGTGTATCTACTGATACACCGTCGTATCTGTGAGATCCGACGCTCGGATCTATGCGGCTGATTCCTTGAATCAGGTTCCGCATAGATCTCCCTTAGAGCCGACTGGTGTAAGTGAGTTACACTGTCGGATCTTAGGCTGCAATCTCCCGCCGTCCGCTAGGTGGCGCTTCTATTACTATACGCGACGAATATGCAAATTAGGAGAACCGCCGATTCTGAAACGAACGCCCGGCCGTCGCTTTTTTTTTACGTCGTTTGTGTTCGGCTTTTTCCGGCGGATCGTTACCCCTGCTATATGCGGGGTAAGTGCGGCGTATCCTATGTTAAGTATGGCCGTCGTTCCCGCGCCGAATTTTGAATTTTTTACGTCGTTTACGTAAGTCGTTCGGGAATACGGCCATACGTTAATAGCGTTAACGTCGAAAACAATGACGTCCTTGCGACGTCATTTGAGGCAATGCACGCTGGGAAATTTAGCCGGCGGCGCATGCGCAGTACGATCGGCGCGGGGACGCGCGTGATTTAAATAGTAAACTCCCCCTAGCCACGGAATTTGCATTCCACCGGGGGATTTACGATACGCCAGGGCAACTTACGAGGCAAGTGCTTTCTGAATACAGCACTTGCCTCAAAAACTGGCGCAGGCGGATCGTAAAAAAGATAGATCACGCGGATTAAAAGATCCGCTGATCTATGTGAATCTACCCCAAAGGCTCTAACCAGGTGCTTCCAAAAAACACCCCCACCACTCTAATTCAGGTGCCTGGTGCCAGCAGCGACCAAAGATAGATTCATGCAATGCACAAATCTATCTATGTTAATTAGAGAGTGATAGGAGAGGGGAGGGGGGGCCGCACTCCTGCGCCCTTTATGGACGTACCGCTACTGCGTGATACTCTTATTTAATGCTGCCAAGGCATGCATTCTCCTCTTATGGAAACAAGACCCCCTTGGCAATAGAACTACGGTTAAGTGAAGTCAAAAAATATTATGCTGATGGAAGATCTGACTCCGTCCCTAAAACAACAACTTAACAAATTCCACCGCACATGTTTTTTTCTTGGAAAGTACTCTCCAGGTCTCTTCTGTTTCATTCAAATTTGCTTCCTGGTTGACTATTCACAGACTGAAACCTGCAAAAATTGCTGGGATTTGGGCAATCGAGGTTCCTGCTTACCCTCCTCAGGTTTTCTTTGTTTTTTAACTTTTTGCTCCCCCCAACAACCCCTCAACTCCCCCCTTGTCACCTAAAGCAAGGGATGAGATTCATCAGAGGCTGGCCTTGTATAATCTTACCTGACTTCACTGTCTGGATGTAGATTCCCTTTTTAATCAAATTAATATGTACACTATTGCGTAAACTACATTGTGCTTGACCTAATTTTGTGTAGCGCTACCACAGCAGTATTCACTCTTGTGGCTCAATGAATAGTCTAGCTTTTGCCTTTTATGTACCGTATTTATCGGCGTATAACACACACAGGCGTATAACACGCACCTTCACTTTAATACCGCGTCGACATGATCAGATTTTCCGTCGGAAAAACCTTGGATGGACGGAACTCCGCTCAAGCTCGGCTTGCATACACACGGCCACACAAAAGTGCTCTGAACTTTCGACTGCCAAGAGCGCGGTGACGTACAACACTACGACGAGCCGCGAAAATGGAGTTCAATGCTTCCGTGCATGCGTTGGAATTTTGCGCGTCAGAATTGCTACACATGATCGGATTTGAGAACGAGCTCGCAATCTTTTGTTGGCGGAAATTTCGACAGCAAAAGTCCAATGGAGCATACACAGGGTCGGAATTTTCATCCAAAAGCTCACATAGGACTTTTCTTGTCGGAATTTCCGATCGTGTGTACGGGGCATTAGAGGGAAGTTTCAGGGAAAAAAAACATAAATTTGAAATAAGGAACTTTGACGCAAAATAAGGGTCAGTGCCCATATGCAGCCTGATCAATGCCTATCTGCAGCCCCACAAGTGCCATCGATGCAGCCTCAAAAATGCCCTCAATGCAGCAGCCTCACCATTGCCATCAATGCAGCAGTCTCACCATAGCCATCAATGCAGCAGTCTCACCATTGCCATCAGTGCAGCCTGATTGATGCCCATCTGCAGCCTTGGAGGGGACAGGGAGGGGGGCAGGACAAGCGCCGACAGATTACATACAGTGAGAATATTCTATGATAGACAGAACAGTGGTCCAATGGCTTTAAATCCTTCTGCGCGGTCTGATGACATCACAATCCTTCCTCCTCTCCGGGGGTAGGTGAGGGAGGGCCTTACTCCTGGTTAGTGTGGTCCTTAGGCAAGCCTGGAGGTCAAACATAGGAGGCAGGCAGAATAGAGAAGTCCTTAGGCAAACCAGGGGTCAAACGCGGGAGGCAGGCAGGGTAGAAAAGTCCTTAGGCAAGCCAGGGGTCAAACACAAGAGGCACGGAGAGTAGAGAAGTCCTTAGGCAAGCCAGGGGTCAAAGACGGGAGGCAGGCTGAGTAGAGAAGTCCTTAGGCAAGCCGGAGGTCAAACACAGTAGGCAGGCAGAGTAGAGAAGTCCTTAGGCAAGCCAGGGGTCAAACACGGGAGGCAGGCAGAGTAGAGGAATCCTTAGGCAAGCCGGGGGTCAAACAAAAGAGGCAGGCAGAGTAGAGAAGTCCTTAGGCAAGCCGGGAGTCAAAGACGGGAGGCAGGCTGAATAGAGAAGTCCTTAGGCAACCTGGAGGTCAAACACAGTAGGCAGGCAGAGTAGAGAAGTCCTTAGGCAAGCCAGGGGTCAAACACGGGAGGCAGGCAGAGTAGAGGAATCCTTAGGCAAGCCGGGGGTCAAACAAAAGAGGCAGGCAGAGTAGAGAAGTCCTTAGGCAAGCCGGGGGACAAACACGGGAGGCAGGCAGAGTAGAGGAGTCCTTAGGCAAACCTGGGGTCAAACACAAGAGGCAGGCAGAGTAGAGAAGTCCTTAGGCAAGCCGGGGGTCAAACATGGGAGGCAGGCAGAATAGAGAAGTCCTTAGGCAAGCCGTGGGTCACAGAGTAGAGAAGTCAGGGTCAATCTGGATCACAACGGGTAATCACAAGATAGTAGAGTACTGAGGCAGGAACATAGGAGGCTGAAAGACAAACCAGCAATTAACCACAAGACTGATCCGCTTTTTATAGGCCAGCAAGGGGACTTACGTTATGCGCGCTTTAGTGCGCATGCGCGTGTGCTGATCTGATGTACCGCGCATGCGCGCGGGTAAGTTCTGATACTGGCAAGTTCGGCTTCTACTACTTATCTGACAGCTGCCAGGAGGATGCAACCTCAGGAGGTGTGTGGAATCAGAGGAACGGTCAGTGATGATGTCACTCAATCAGGAAGAGGACCGGCACTGGATCTCAGAGAGGCTTTTTTTTATTCTTACTAATGGGTTTTAAGTGGTGAAATCTGGCTTTTGATATTTTTCATTGCACACGAACGGCAAAATATTGATTTCCATCTTAGATAAAAGGCCCCATCCGATGCCGGTATTAGTATTTCATTCTTACTCTTCACAGTAAGCGGCAGGACTTCTCATTAACAATGCCCTTTACTTGTAAATGTTCTCTTGCCCGGGTATCTCGCTAGTGGGATTTCGCACATTTGAACCATCTTTTGCCGAAATCCAAAGGAACAAAAAAAATAAAATCGGATAATGATCGTTCTTAAAGATCTCTGTGCAAACTTCATCTACTTAGGTTTTAAAGAACTCTTTTGTATTTTTAGTGGCAGCTTAAAACATCTTCCCCTCCCCTTCAAAAAAAAAAAAAAAAACTGGAGCTCTGCTTTTATCCTGGCGGTCCATGAACCAAGAGAAGATTGTGCGTCCTCCGCTTTGTTCTCTGGCTCATAATGCGCCGGCACAATGAGATGATCGGTAATTGTCTGCTGCAGCAAAAGTGCATTACATCCTCCATTTGTACTTCGCAGAGAGGATTTTGTTTTTCAGGACAGATCCCTTTATGTCTTTGTGCGTCCCGCGGCTCGCTCGTCTCCTGGCGGCTGCTTCATCCTTGACCGTTCATTGTCCTCCGCGCCTCGTCTTCGGCCTTGGATCCCATGCCTGACTCTAATGATGGAGATATTCTTGAGATGGTCTATGCAAGATACAAAAGGCTGTTTATTTCCGCCCATTCTTTTCTTTTTGTTTAATAGGCAGTTAGTGGTGGTGGATTGACATGGCAGGCGAGTGTCAGGGCCGATCCTAGGCAGGGTGCACGGGGTGCTCTGCACCCAGGCCCCGCAGAGGTGGGGGCACTGAAGCTCCAAAGTGCTCCCATCCCTTCTCCTTGTCTGTGTCCAGAGGAAGAGCGCATGTAGCAGGTGCTGCGGTTCCCCATCGCGCTTGCTCTCTCCGCTGGCAACTGACAAGAGCGCATACCTCCCCCTGTCCCCGGAATCAGGGCTGAGTACCACAGCGGGGCCTAGTAACAGGGCCGATCCTAGGCAGGGTGCACGGGGTGCCGCAGAGATGGAGGCGCCGAAGCTCCAAAGTGCTCCCCTCCCTCCTCCTTGTCTGTGTCCAGAGGCAGAGCGCATGTAGCGGGTGCTGCAGTTCCCCATCGCGCTTGCTCTCTCCGCTGGCAACTGACAAGAGCGCATACCTCCCCCTGTCCCCGGAATCAGGGCTGGGTACCACAGCGGGGCCTAGTACCAGGGCCGATCCTAGGCAGGGTGCACGGGGTGCCGCAGAGATGGAGGCGCTGAAGCTCCAAAGTGCTCCCCTCCCTCCTCCTTGTCTGTGTCCAGAGGCAGAGCGCATGTAGCGGGTGCTGCGGTTTCCCATCCCACTTGATCTCTCCGCTGGCAACTGACAAGAGTGCATACCTCCCGCTGTCCACGGAATCTGGGCTGGGTACCACACAAAAATGTGTGAAAAGTGTCCAACGTGTCCGCCATAATGTCGCAGTCATGGAAAAAATAACGCTGATCGCCGCCATTAGTATTAAAAAAAATAATCATTAATAAAAATGCAATAAAACTATCCCCTATTTTGTAAACACTATAAATTTTGCGCAAACCAATCGATAAACGCTTTTTGCTATTTTTTTTTACCAAAAATAGGTAGAAGAATACGTATCGGCCTAAACTGAGGAAAAAAATGTTTTTTGATATATATATATATATATATATATATATATATATATATATAATGTTTTTTGATAAATATTTTTGGGGATATTTATTATAGCAATCGTATCGGCCTAAACTGAGGAAAAAAATGTTTTTTGATATATATATATATATATATATATATATATATATATATATATATAATGTTTTTTGATAAATATTTTTGGGGATATTTATTATAGCAAAAAGTAAAAAATGATGATTTTTTTTCTAAATTGTCGCTCTATTTTTGTTTATAGCGCAAAAAATAAAAACCGCAGAGGTGATCAGATACCACCAAAAGAAAGCTCTATTTGTGGAAAAAGGACACCAATTTTGTTTGGGAACCACGTCGCACGACCGTCCAATTGTCAGTTAAAGCAAAGCAGTGCCGAATCCCAAAAAGGGGCAAGGTCCTTAACCTGCATAATGGTCCGGGTCTTAAGTGGTTAATTACCACTATATATATATATTTTTTTTTGCTAAACAAAAGAAAAAAATACAGAAAATTATGAAAAAAATTATGCACGCTGATGAGGCTGCACTGGTATGCTGCACTGATGGGCATTGATAAGGCGGGAACTGATAGGCGGCACTGATGGGCACTGATAAGTCATTCGGTATGATCGCAATTCCTAAATTCGGAAAATCGGAAATTGGAAAATGCGAAAATTAGTAAATTCATAAATTAGAAAATTAGAAAATGTGAAAATCCAAAAATTAGAAAGAACATCCGAAAAAATCTAAAGAATAACTAACTAATTAACTAATAATAACTATCTATTAAACTATAGGTATTGGAATTTTCTTTCAAGTGAAACTGTTAGTGAACGTAATGAATACGAATTTATCCGCGGTTACAAATTATCCGAAATATCTAATGCTGCATCTAAACAAATGGAACGTAACAAATTAATAATAATAATAATAATAAAACATTTTTATTATTATTATTGTTTTTTAATATTATAAATTCATTACGTTCCATTCATTTAGATATTCAGATAGGCCCAGATTCATAAAGCAATTACGCCTGTCTAACTGGTGTTAGACAGGAGTAATTTCAAATTTCGCGCGCCGTATCACTAGTTTGAATCCTCAAACCATGATACGGCGGCTTCGGGCTTCGATCCGAGAGGCTTACGTCTTCGTAAGCCTTCGGATCTACGCTGCGATATTTTTGCGGCCGCTGGGAGGAGTTTGCGTCGTTTTCATGCGTCGGGATATGCAAATGTGTTTTTACGGCGATCCACGAAGATACGAGCGGTCTTCGCAATCGCTTACGTCTGGTTTTTTTTACGTACTGTTAGACCAGCTTTTTGCTGGTCTAACGGTGCGTAGCCCATGTTAAGTATGGCCGTCGTTCCCGCGTCGAATTTAAATTTATTTTTATTTTTTTTGCGTAACTCGTTCGGGAATAGAAATGTCCGTAAACGACGCTACTCAAACAACGAATGACGTGACGACGTGATTTTGCGCAATGCACGGCGGGAAATTTGCGAACGGAGCATGCGCAGTTCGATCGCCGCGGGAACGCTCCTATTTTAAATCCTTCACGCCCCCTACTCGTCTAGATGGATTGCGACGGGAGAAATGCACTACGCCGCCGTCGTTTACTGGACAAAATCTACCTGGATTCCACGTAGAGCCAGGTAAAAAACGGCGGCGTAGTGTATTTCTGATACGCTACGAGAATCCAATTCTCTCTGAATCTGAGCCATAGTTCGTAACTTTGGATAAATTCATATTTGTTACGTTCACTAATAGCCAAATTTGAAAGGAAATTCCAATACCTATAATTTAATAGTTAGTAAAGTTATTATTAGTTATTATTTCAGATTTTCAAATTCTCTGGTTTTCGAATTTACCAATTTCCTAATTGTTTCATTTTCAAATTTACGAATTTTATTTCAGATTTTCAAATATTTGGGTTTTCCAATCTTGAATTTGCTAATTTTTTAATTTACAATTTTTTTAATTTATGAATTTTCAAATTTACGAATTTTAGAATTTACGAATATTTTGACGGGTTTTCGTTAATTTGGATATTTACGAATTAACAAATTTGTCGAAATTCATTAAAGAACGAATTCGGAACTAAATGAATTGCACATGTCTACATAGCAGACACTTATCCAAGCATGCAGCCCGGCAGGTCAGAAAAGGGGGGTGGGGAATAAGTGAGCGGTCCCCTCCTGAATCATCAGTTGTTAAGGATGCAGCGGCCGCCTGCTCCTTAACAACCATGACAGTTACTGGTTGTTAAGGCTGCCGGCGGCCTCCCTGCTCCTTGACAACCATTTAAAATCATACACATTCCTTAGATGCCGCATGCCCGGACCACTAATTAATTACCGTAGGCATTTAATTATCTATATCCTTTTGTGAATTGAGTTTAACGCCTGTTCATGCGGTATTTATGCGCTTTCAAAACAGTGTCTGGCCACCTAAATACCGCATGCGAGATGCTTTAGTGAATGGAGCCCATTGTCACTGAATGTCTTCCTACAATGCGGGGAGATTGGATAATATAGAAGGAAGATATAGAACGTAGATATAGAAGGTAGATATAGATGGAAGATATAGAAGGAAGATATAGAAGGAAGATATAGAAGGTAGATATAGAAGAAAGATATAGAAGGAAGATATTAAAGGAAGATATAGATGGAAGATACAGAAGGAAGATATATAAGGTAGATATAGAAGGAAGATATAGATGGAAGATATAGATGGAAGATATAGATGGAAGATATAGATGGAAGATATAGAAGGAAGATATAGAAAGAAGATATATATGAAATATATAGATGGAAGATATAGAAGGAAGATATAGAAGGAAGATATAGATGGAAGATATAGATGACAGATATAGAAGGTAGATATAGATGGAAGATATAGAAGGAAGATATAGATGGAAGATATAGAAGGAAGATATAGAAGGTAGATATAGAAGGTGGATATAGAAGGAAGATATAGATGGAAGATATAGAAGGTAGATATAGAAGGAAGATATAGAAGGAAGATATAGAAGGAAGATATAGAAGGAAGATATAGAAGGTAGATATAGAAGGAAGATATAGAAGGAAGATATTAAAGGAAGATATAGATGGAAGATACAGAAGGAAGATATATAAGGTAGATATAGAAGGAAGATATAGATGGAAGATATAGATGGAAGATATAGATGGAAGATATAGATGGAAGATATAGAAGGAAGATATAGAAGGAAGATATAGATGGAAGATACAGAAGGAAGATATATAAGGTAGATATAGAAGGAAGATATAGAAGGAAGATATAGATGGAAGATATAGATGACAGATATAGAAGGTAGATATAGATGGAAGATATAGATGGAAGATATAGATGGAAGATATAGATGGAAGATATAGATGGAAGATATAGATGGAAGATATAGATGACAGATATAGAAGGTAGATATAGATGGAAGATATAGATGGAAGATATAGAAGGTAGATATAGACGGAAGATATAGAAGGAAGATATAGAAGGAAGATATAGATGGAAGATATAGAAGGAAGATATAGAAGGAAGATATAGAAGGAAGATATAGAAGGAAGATATAGATGGAAGTTATTAAAGCAAGATATAGATGGAAGATATAGAAGGTAGATATAGATGGAAGATATAAATTGAAGATATAGAAGGTAGATATAGAAGAAAATATAGAAGGAAGATATAGAAGGTAGATATAGAAGGAAGATATAGAAGGAAGATATTAAAGGAAGATATAGATGGAAGATACAGAAGGAAGATATAGAAGGAAGATATAGATGGAAGATATAGATGGAAGATATAGAAGGAAGATATAGAAGGAAGATACAGATGGAAGATTTAGATGGAAGATATAGATGGAAGATATAGAAGGAAGATATAGAAGATTTAGATGGAAGATATAGATGGAAGATATAGATGGAAAATATAGATGGAAGATATAGATGGAAGATATAGAAGGAAGATATAGAAGGAAGATATATATGGAATATATAGATGGAAGATATAGATGGAAGATATAGATGGAAGATATAGAAGGTAGATATGGATGGAAGATATAGATGGAAGATATAGAAGGAAGATATATAAGGTAGATATAGAAGGTAGATATGGATGGAAGATATAGATGGAAGATATAGAAGGAAGATATATAAGGTAGATATAGAAGGAAGATATAGAAGGAAGATATAGAAGGAAGATATAGAAGGAAGATATAGAAGGAAGATATATAAGGTAGATATAGAAGGAAGATATAGAAGGTAGATATGGATGGAAGATATAGATGGAAGATATAGAAGGAAGATATATAAGGTAGATATAGAAGGAAGATATAGAAGGAAGATATAGAAGGAAGATATAGATGGAAGATACAGAAGGAAGATATAGAACAGGGGTGGCAAACTCAAATTCATCGGGGGCCGCATCAGCAGTTTGGTTGCCCTCAAAGGGCCGATTGTATCTGCACTCCACCATAGTGTTCAGTCTGAGCAGTCTCCAAGTTTTCTTGCGCTGCATATGGACGCAGCGCAGGGTTCAGGAGTGCGAAGCACATTATTTCTAATATTACATTGTAATATAAAATGAAATCATTCAACTCACCATAATGCAGAATCAGTGGAAGCCCGGAGTCTCTCCTTGCATCAGGCGTCCCCACCAGCCGAGTCCCCCTTTTACATTAGGCGTCCCCCCTTTATAACAGGCGTCCCCCTTTACATCAGGCGTCCCCCCTTTACATCAGGCGTCCCCCCTTTACATCAGGCGTCCCCCCTGTACATCAGGCGTCCCCCCTGTACATCAGGCGTCCCCCCTGTACATCAGGTGTCCCCCCTTTACATCAGGCGTCCCCCCTTTACATCAGGCGTCCCCCCCCCCCTTACATGAGTCGAGTCCCCCCCCTTACATGAGTTGAGTCCCCCCCCCCTTACATGAGTTGAGTCCCCCCCCCCTTACATGAGTCGAGTCCCCCCCCCTTACATGAGTCGAGCCCCCCCCCTTACATGAGTCGAGTTCTCCCCCTTACATGAGTCGAGTCCCCCCCCCTTACATGAGTCGAGTCCCCCCCCCTTACATGAGTCGAGTCCCCACCAGCCGAGTTCCCCCACCAGCAGAGACTCTCTCCGGTCTTCAAGAAAATGGCGGCCGGCGGAGACATTGTCTCTGCCCGGCTGCGGACCTCTAGCTGCGGCAACGGCGGACTTCAAGAAAATGGCGGCCGGCAGAGACATTGTCTCTGCCCGGCCGTGGACATCTAGCGGCAGCGACGGCGGCGGTCTTCAAGAAAATGGCGGCCGGCAGAGACATTGTCTCTGCCCGGCCGTGGACATCTAGCGGTGGATGCCAGCAAAGTAAAAAAATCGGATGAAAGAGATACCCCTGCTGACGGGGGCCGCTGCGCGGGCCACATCACAAGGCCTGGCGGGCCGGATTCGGCCCGCGGGCCTTGTGTTTGCCACCCCTGATATAGAAGGAAGATATAGATGGAAGATATATAAGGTAGATATAGAAGGAAGATATAGAAGGAAGATATATAAGGTAGATATAGAAGGAAGATATAGATGGAAGATGTGGAAGGAAGATATAGATGGAAGATATGGAAGGAAGATATAGAAGGAAGATATATAAGGTAGATATAGAAGGAAGATATAGAAGGAAGATATAGAAGGAATATATAGATGGAAGATGTGGAAGGAAGATATAGAAGGAAGATATAGAAGGTAGATATAGAAGGAAGATATAGAAGGAAGATATAGAAGGTAGATATGGATGGAAGATATAGATGGAAGATATGGAAGGAAGATATATAAGGTAGATATAGAAGGAAGAATCAGAAGGAAGATATAGAAGGTAGATATAAAAGGAAGATATAGAAGGAAGATATAGTTGGAAGATATAGAAGGAAGATATAGAAGGAAGATATAGAAGGAATATATAGATGGAAGATATGGAAGGAAGATATAGAAGGAAGATATATAAGGTAGATATAGAAGGAAGATATAGAAGGAAGATATAGAAGGTAGATATGGATGGAAGATATAGATGGAAGATATGGAAGGAAGATATATAAGGTAGATATAGAAGGAAGAATCAGAAGGAAGATATAGAAGGTAGATATAGAAGGAAGATATAAAAGGAAGATATAGAAGGAAGATATAGTTGGAAGATATAGAAGGAAGATATAGAAGGAAGATATAGAAGGTAGATATAGATGGAAGATATAGATGGTAGATATAGAAGGTAGATATAGAAGGAGGATATAGATGGAAGATATAGAAGGAAGATATAGAAGGAAGATATAGAAGGAAGCTATAGATGGTAGATATAGAAGGTAGATATAGAAGGAAGATATAGAAGGAAGATATAGAAGGAAGATATAGAAGGTAGATATAGAAGGAATATATAGATGGAAGATATAGATGGAAGATATAGAAGGAAGATATAGAAGGTAGATATAGATGGAAGATATAGATGGTAGATATAGATGGTAGATATAGATGGAAGATATAGAAGGAAGATATAGAAGGAAGATATAGAAGGAATATATAGATGGAAGATATAGATGGAAGATATAGAAGGAAGATATAGAAGGAAGATATAGAAGGTAGATATAGATGGTAGATATAGATGGTAGATATAAATTGAAGATATAGAAGGTAGATATAGAAGAAAATATAGAAGGAAGATATAGAAGGTAGATATAGAAGGAAGATATAGAAGGAAGATATTAAAGGAAGATATAGATGGAAGATACAGAAGGAAGAAATAGAAGGAAGATATAGATGGAAGATATAGATGGAAGATATAGAAGGAAGATATAGAAGGAAGATACAGATGGAAGATTTAGATGGAAGATATAGATGGAAAATATAGATGGAAGATATAGATGGAAGATATAGATGGAAGATATAGAAGGAAGATATAGAAGGAAGATATATATGGAATATATAGATGGAAGATATAGATGGAAGATATAGATGGAAGATATAGAAGGTAGATATGGATGGAAGATATAGATGGAAGATATAGAAGGAAGATATATAAGGTAGATATAGAAGGTAGATATAGAAGGAAGATATAGAAGGAAGATATAGAAGGAAGATATAGAAGGAAGATATAGATGGAAGATACAGAAGGAAGATATAGAACAGGGGTGGCAAACTCAAATTCATCGGGGGCCGCATCAGCAGTTTGGTTGCCCTCAAAGGGCCGGTTGTATCTGCACTCCACCATAGTGTTCAGTCTGAGCAGTCTCCAAGTTTTCTTGCGCTGCATATGGACGCAGCGCAGGGTTCAGGAGTGCGAAGCACATTATTTCTAATATTACATTGTAATATAAAATGAAATCATTCAACTCACCATAATGCAGAATCAGTGGAAGCCCGGAGTCTCTCCTTGCATCAGGCGTCCCCACCAGCCGAGTCCCCCTTTTACATTAGGCGTCCCCCCTTTATAACAGGCGTCCCCCTTTACATCAGGCGTCCCCCCTTTACATCAGGCGTCCCCCCTTTACATCAGGCGTCCCCCCTGTACATCAGGCGTCCCCCCTGTACATCAGGCGTCCCCCCTGTACATCAGGTGTCCCCCCTTTACATCAGGCGTCCCCCCTTTACATCAGGCGTCCCCCCCCCCCCTACATGAGTCGAGTCCCCCCCCTTACATAAGTCGAGTCCCCCCCCCCTTACATGAGTCGAGTCCCCCCCCCTTACATGAGTCGAGCCCCCCCCCCCCCTTACATGAGTCGAGTTCTCCCCCTTACATGAGTCGAGTCCCCCCCCCTTACATGAGTCGAGTCCCCCCCCCCTTACATGAGTCGAGTCCCCACCAGCCAAGTTCCCCCACCAGCAGAGACTCTCTCCGGTCTTCAAGAAAATGGCGGCCGGCGGAGACATTGTCTCTGCCCGGCTGCGGACCTCTAGCTGCGGCAACGGCGGACTTCAAGAAAATGGCGGCCGGCAGAGACGTTGTCTCTGCCCGGCCGTGGACATCTAGCGGCAGCGACGGCGGCGGTCTTCAAGAAAATGGCGGCCGGCAGAGACATTGTCTCTGCCCGGCCGTGGACATCTAGCGGTGGATGCCAGCAAAGTAAAAAAATCGGATGAAAGAGATACCCCTGCTGACGGGGGCCGCTGCGCGGACCACATCACAAGGCCTGGCGGGCCGGATTCGGCCCGCGGGCCTTGTGTTTGCCACCCCTGATATAGAAGGAAGATATAGATGGAAGATATATAAGGTAGATATAGAAGGAAGATATAGAAGGAAGATATATAAGGTAGATATAGAAGGAAGATATAGAAGGAAGATATAGAAGGTAGATATAGAAGGTAGATATAGAAGGTAGATATGGATGGAAGATATAGATGGAAGATATAGAAGGAAGATATGGATGGAAGATATAGATTGAAGATATAGAAGGTAGATATAGAAGGAATATATAGATGGAAGATGTGGAAGGAAGATATAGATGGAAGATATGGAAGTTGGAAGGAAGATATAGAAGGAAGATATATAAGGTAGATATAGAAGGAAGATATAGAAGGAAGATATAGAAGGAATATATAGATGGAAGATGTGGAAGGAAGATATAGATGGAAGATATGGAAGGAAGATATAGAAGGAAGATATATAAGGTAGATATAGAAGGAAGATATGGAAGGAAGATATAGAAGGTAGATATGGATGGAAGATATAGATGGAAGATATGGAAGGAAGATATATAAGGTAGATATAGAAGGAAGAATCAGAAGGAAGATATAGAAGGTAGATATAGAAGGAAGATATAAAAGGAAGATATAGATGGAAGATATAGTTGGAAGATATAGAAGGAAGATATAGAAGGAAGATATAGAAGGTAGATATAGATGGAAGATATAGATGGTAGATATAGAAGGTAGATATAGAAGGAGGATATAGATGGAAGATATAGAAGGAAGATATAGAAGGAAGATATACAGTAGAAGGAAGCTATAGATGGTAGATATAGAAGGTAGATATAGAAGGAAGATATAGAAGGAAGATATAGATGGAAGATATAGAAGGAAGATATAGAAGGTAGATATAGAAGGTAGATATAGAAGGAATATATAGATGGAAGATATAGATGGAAGATATAGAAGGAAGATATAGAAGGAAGATATAGAAGGTAGATATAGATGGTAGATATAGAAGGTAGATATAGAAGGTAGATATAGAAGGAAGATATAGAAGGTAGATATAGAAGGAATATATAGATGGAAGATATAGATGGAAGATATAGAAGGAAGATATAGAAGGAAGATATAGAAGGAAGATATAGATGGAAGATATAGATGGAAGATATAGAAGGTAGATATAGAAGGAATATATAGATGGAAGATATAGATGGAAGATATAGAAGGAAGATATAGAAGGAAGATATAGAAGGAAGATATAGATGGTAGATATAGATGGTAGATATAGATGGAAGATATAGAAGGAAGACATAGAAGGAAGATATAGAAGGTAGATATAGATGGAAGATATAGATGGAAGATATAGAAGGAAGATATAGAAGAAGTATATAGAAGATCGATTACGTGGAATATTTCCCATTGATGGTGTCTCCAGCCTCAGCGGACATACGAGAGGCTCTCCTGTGACATTTAGAGGCAATGCTGACCTGGGGACGTTTGACATTTGGCAGTGTCATCTCCACGGCTTGTCATGGATCCCAGTTTACCGGTGTCCTCTACCCAGGTAACGGGATCAGCGAGGGACAAGGCCACACATTCCTGAGCAGTAACAGATCGGATGTTGACGCGTCTGCTTGGTAGAACGCAGGCTGCACTCCCTAAGAGTTCATGTCTGCATATATATTTAAAGCTGAACTCCGATCATGAAAACATTGGCTATTGAGGAATATATTTACATTAATTTTTTTGATTGCCTATGCAAACCCAGATATTACCTTGTCATAAAGAGCAGTGACATCACCACACCCACTAAGGCTGTCTACAGGAAGGGGGTGGAGACAAGACCAGTTACCCTACACAAGTTAAGAGAGAGCAGCAGTGAGCGGTCTACTCTTTATTACAAGAAGTCTCATACTGGATTACTGCACAGATCTGGAGGAAATACACAAAGCACAACAAGATTCAAGATTCTTAGAACACAGTTTCTCCATCAGGGTGCCGCAGCACCCTGTGGTGCCATTTAGGTTCCCCCCAAGGGGTCATGAAACCCAGTTTGCCTGGTATCAGAACTGGTTGAAAGGACTCTGTGGTGATGGGAGGCTTTATCATAGGGGTACTCTGATGTGATGGGAGACTATTTTGTATGGGGAGGGGCTCCATTCTGATGGACGAATCTCTGATGTGATGCAAGATATCTGAATTATAGAGGGCTTCTGATGTGATGGGGGACCTCTGATGTGATGGTAGACCTCTGATGTGATGAGGGGACCTCTGATGTGATAGGGAAACCTCTGATGTGATAGGAGACCTCTGCTGGGATGGGGGACCTCTCATGTGATGGGGGATCTCTGATGTGATGGGGGGACCTCTGATGTGATGGGGGACCACTGATGTGATAGTGGGACCTCTGAAGTGATGGGGACCTCTAATGTGATGGGATAATTATGATGTAATTGGGGGGGGGGGGGACTTCTGATATGATGGGGGGACTCTAATGTGATGGGGGAATTCCGATGTGATGGGATAATTATGATGTAATGGGGCTACCTCTGATGTGAAGGGGGACCTCTAAAGTGATGGGGGACCTCTGATGTTAAGGGGGGACTCTGATGTAATTGGCCAATTCAGATGTGATGGGAGAATTCCGATGTGATGGGGGGACCTCTGATGTGATGGTAGAGCTTTGATGTGAAGAGGGGACTCTGATGTGATGGGGGCCTTTGATATGAAGTGGGGCTCTGATGTGATGCTGCGTCTTCAAATGAGACAGGAAGACCTATGGTGTGTAGGGGGACCTCTGGCATGATGGGGGGATTCAGGACCTCTTATGATGTGAAGGAGAGACCTCTGATGTGATGGGGGCTTCTGATGTGAAAGGGGCTTCCGATGTGATAGGGGGACCTATGATAAGAAGGAGGGCTTCTGATGGCATGGGGAGACCTCTGATGTGATGGGGAGACCTCTGATGTGATGGGGGCTTCTGATGGGGTGGGGAGACCTCTAATGTGATGATGGACCTCTGATATGATGATGGACCTCTGATGTGATGGGGGCTTCTGATGGGGTGGGGAGACTTCTGATGTGGTGGGGAGACCTCTGATGTGATGATAGACCTCTGATGTGATGGTGACCTCTGATGTGATGGGGCACCTCTGATGTGAAGGGGGCTTCTAATGGAATGGGGAGACCGATGATGTGATGATGGATCTCTGATCTGATGGGGACTTCTTATGTGAAAAGGGCTTCTGATGTGAAAGGGAGACCTTTGATATGAAGGGGGGCTTTTGACGCGATAGGGGGACCTCTAAAGTGATGGGGAATTCTGATGAGATGAGGGACCTATGATGTGAAGGGGGCTTCTGATGTGATAGAGGGCCTTTTGATGGGATTGAGGACCTTTGACGTGATGGGGGGAACTTCTGTTGTGAAGAGATCTTCTGATGTGAGGTTAATTTCAGGGTGGTGTGTGAATAGTCCCAGACTCAGGTTTGCCATTGATAAGTAACATTTTTTAAATTTATTCTGAGGGGCCTCAATGCTTTTCTAGGGTGCTGCAACTGAAATTTTTTCAAGAAACACTGATTTGAACAACATTTGCTCACCCCAGAAATCAGTTTGAGGCCTTCTAAACTTTTCCATGTTCTGTCCTCACTCCTGGGTCACATGAAACACTAGAAGGTGCGATCAGACCGGGTCGGTTCTCGTCATGCAGCAGCCTCCTCTGTAGTTCATGTTCTGTAATGAATATAATGGCTAGCCGGGACTCCAACTCTGGGGAGCAGAAT
Organism: Rana kukunoris; assembly: GCA_029574335.1. NCBI lineage: Eukaryota > Metazoa > Chordata > Amphibia > Anura > Ranidae > Rana > Rana kukunoris. The sequence continues at coordinate 730,140,930 of CM056049.1, forward strand.
TGTCTCTCGACAGGTGTGTCCATACCTCCAAAAGTGTTGGATTCCAGAGTCCCCTACTGTATGCTGTGGTTCCTTCCTCTGAGCCGTATGGCACATGGCAGGGGACTAAGGCATCTATCATGTTTTTTGCTGTGTGTTGTGGTTCCTTCCTCAGATCACAATGGAACACAGCAAGGGATTCACCATAGCATTCTATACTTCTAAGAGAGTCAGATGCCGGTGAGCACTGCAGGGTACATACTGTAGGCATCAACAATGTTTTTTTTTTGAAGCCCATACTTAAGAGTGTTAGATGTCTGTATCCTCTACCCTGTGCCATGGTTCCGGCTTCTGAGCAATATGGCACATGGCAAGGGACTTAGGCATCCACCATGTTTTTTTGGAAGCCCATAGTTCCAAGAGTGGCGGATGCCTGAGTCCACTGCTGCCATGGTTTACTTTCTTTGAGCCCTTTGGCACGCAACTGGAGACTCAGGCATCAACCATGTTTTTTTTTTGGAAGACTGTGCTTCTAAGAGTGTTGGATGCCTGTGTCCCTTGCCCTTTGCCGTGGTTCCTTCCTCTGAGCCCCATGGCACTTAGCAGGGGACTTAGACATCCACCATGTTTTTTTTTTTGGAAGCCCATACTTCGAAGAGTGACGGATGCCTGAGTGAGTCCCCTACTGCCATGTTTTTTTCCCCTTGAGCCCTTTGGCACACAACTGGAGATTTAGGCATCACCACAATTTTTTTGGAAGCCCAAACTTCCAAGAGTGTTGTATGCCTGTGTCCCCTGCCCTCTGCCATGGTTCCTTCCTCTGTGCCCTATGGCACTCAGCAGGGGACTTAGACATCCACCATGTTTTTTTTTTTTGGAAGCCCATACTTCATAGAGTGACGGATGCCTGAGTGAGTCCCCTACTGCCATGTTTTTTTTCCCCTTGAGCCCTTTGGCACACAACTGGAGATTTAGGCATAGGCATGTGCATATCGTTTCGTTCCGAATCGAAATTCGGACGAATTTTCCATTATTCGGACATTCGGATGCATACGAATTTCCGAATTGCTATAATAACGAAAAATTTCGACCGTTTTCCGAATTCGTTCATTTTCGACCGAATTTCGAAAAAAAAAAAGTCGAAATCGAATTTTTTTTTTTTCGAATTCCGAATCGAATACCCGCGGACTAAATTCGATCGGAATTCGAAAAAAAAAAAAAAAAAAAAAAAAAAAAAAAAAATTCGAATTTAATTCGAAAAAAATTATATTAGAAAAGAGACTATTTGTTTTCTAATCTGGTTGAAATATTTTCGATTTCGACCGATTTTTTTCGAAATTCGGTCGAAAACGAACGAATTCGAAAAACGGTCGAAATATTTTCGATTTCGACTGTATTTTTCGAAATTCGGTCGAAAACGAACGAATTCCGAAAACGAATTCAACACATGTAACGAACCTAACTTAACGAAATTTATTAAGTGACGAATTGAAACGAAACGAAACGAAACAAATTTTTCACTTTTGCACATGCCTATTTAGGCATCACCACAATTTTTTTGGAAGCCCAAACTTCCAAGAGTGTTGGATGCCTGTGTCCCCTGCCCTCTGCCATGGTTCCTTCCTCTGTGCCCTATGGCACTCAGCAGGGGACTTAGACATCCACCATGTTTTTTTTTTTTGGAAGCCCATACTTCCAAGAGTGACGGATGCCCGAGTCCCCTGCTGCCATGGTTTTTTTCCTTTGAGCCCTTTGGCACACAACTGGGGACTCAGGCGTCCACCATGTTTTTTTTTTGGAAGCCCATATTTCCAAGAGTGCCGGATGCCTGTGTCCCCTGCCTTGTGCCATGGTTCCTTCCTCTGAGCCCTATGGCACTCAGCAGAAGACTTAGACAGCCACCATGTTTTTTTGGAAGCCCATACTTCCAAGAGTGGTGGATGCCCGAGTCCCCTGCTGCCATGTTTTTTTTTCCCCTTTGAGCCCTATGACATACAAATGGGGACTCAGGCATCCACCACAATTGTTTTGGAAGCCCACACTTCCAAGAGTGTTAGATGCCTGTGTCCCCTGCCCTTTGTCGTGGTTCCCTCCTCTGAGCCCTGTGGCACATAGCAGGGGACTAAGACATCTACCATGTTTTTTTGGAAGCCCATACTTCCAAGATTGGCGGATGCCTGAGTCCCCTGCTGCCATGTTTTTTTCCCTTGAGCCCTTTGGCACAAAACTGGAGACTCAGGCACCCACCACAATTTTTTTTGGAAGCCCACTCTTGCAAGAGTGTTGGATGCTTGTGTCCCCTGCCCTGTGCCGTGGTTCCTTCCTCTGAGCCCTATGGCACTCAGCAGGGGACTTAGACATCCACCATGTTTTTTTTTGGAAGCCCATACTTCCAAGAGTGGTGGATGCCTGAGTCCCCTGCTGCCATGGGGTTTTTCCTTTGAGCTCTATGGCACACAACTGGGTACTCAGGTATAGCCTATGCCTCCAAAAGTGGTGGTTGCCTGAGTCCCCTGCTGCCATGTTTTTTTTCCTTTGAGCCCTTTGGCACACAACTGGGGACTCAGCCATCCACCATGGGTTTTTTTGGAAGCCCATATTTCCAGGAGTGCCGGATGCCTGTGTCCCCTGCCTTGTGCCGTGGTTCCTTCCTCTGAGCCCTATGGCACTCAGCAGGGGACTTAGACATCCACCATGTTTTTTTTTTGGAAGCCCATACTTCCAAGAGTGGTGGATGCCTGAGTCCCCTGCTGCCATGGGGTTTTTCCTTTGAGCTCTATGGCACACAACTGGGTACTCAGGTATAGCCTATGCCTCCAAGAGTGGTGGTTACCTGAGTCCCCTGCTGCCATGTTTTTTTTTCCTTTGAGCCCTTTGGCACACAACTAGGGACTCAGGCGTCCACCATGTGTTTTTTTTTTTGGAAAACATATTTCCAAGAGTGCCGGATGCCTGTGTCCCCTGCTGCCATGGGGTTTTTCCTTTGAGCTCTATTGCACAACTGGGGACTCAGGCATAGCCTATGCTTCCAAGAGTGGTGGATGCCTGAGTCCCCTGCTGCCATGGAGTTTTTCTTTGGAAGCCCATACTTTCAAGAGTGCCAGATGCCTGTGTCCCCTGCCTTGTGACACGGTTCCTTTCTCTGAGCCCTTGTGCACTCAGCAGGGGGCTTAGACATCCACCATGTTTTTTTGAAGCCTATACCTCCAAGAGTGGCAGATGCCTGAGTCCCCTGCTGACATGTTTTTCTCCCTTTGAGCCCATTGGCACACAACTGGGGACTCAGGCATCCACCTTGTTTTTTTTGGGAAGCCTATGCTTCCAAGAGAGTTGGCTGCCTGCGTCCTCTGCCCTGTGTTGTGGTTCCTTCCTCTGAGTCCTATGGCACACAGGACTCGGCAATGACATGGGGTCGGGGGAAGTAACCACGGCACAGAGCAGGGGACTCTCCTAGACAAGTATGGAATGCTGAATAAAGAGGCCACATCAATGGGAATGACGGGTGGGTAGGAAACACGGACCACCATGGAGGTTAGTATACTACATCTTCTTCTACAAGGTAGTGCTGCTTTGGTTTCTTCGGAGCTCTGACAAGGTTCGCGTTAACTTCACCTCCTTGAAAAATGTAATTTGATCATTTCCTAAAAAACGGTTTCCTATTTAAACATTATCACTTGTTTTAATTTCCAGTTGAAGAGAATTTGAACATTTACATGTGTTGGTCTTTTTGAAGCGTGAGCCGGAGGTGAAAGCTTTGACTGGGCGCAGCCAGCCCGGGAACGCTGGTTTTCTCCCACCCCGTCGCTCGGCTTTCGGTGATAATTTTAGCTGGAGATAAATATAGATCGGGGCTGAAGTGTGACTCATTAACGTCTCATCATTACCCATCAACTGCAATCCGATCCCTTGCAAATCACCCGGCTTTCCAGCTCTGAATAAACTTTAATTAGCTGGATAAACATATTGACTCTGATCACCGTTTTCCTGCCTGGTCTCTCCGGGGACAACGTGACTCCAGGAGAGGAGAAGAACTTAAAGGACAGCTATGAGTATCTAAACCCAAAGAACAAAGGAAGTAATAGATTGCAAGTCCATAAATGTGGTGGCTGTATTTTTTTTTAAGTTTCCACTTGACCTCCAGATGGTTTTACCCCCTTCATGACCAGGCCATTATTTCTATTCAGCACTGCGCTACTTTAACTGGTAATTGCATCGCCATGCAACACTGTACCCAAATAAAGTTTATATCATTTTTTTTTTTCACACAAATAGAGCTTTGTGACATTTGACCACAACTGGGGTTTTTTTTTTTTGCTAAGTAAATGAGAACAAATAAAATAAAAAATAAATAAAAACAATGTTTAATAAATAAATTAAAATAAAATAAAATAAAATGTCATAAATTTTGACCAAAATGTATTCTACTACAAATCCCCAAAAAAGTGTATATTAATTAAAGTGGATGAAAAACATTATTTTTTATTTTTTTTAAGTCACAATGTAGAGCATGGGTCTTCAAACCATGGCCCTCCAGTTGTTCAGGAACTACAATTCCCATAATGCCTAGTCATGTCTGTGAATGTCAGTGTGTTACAATGCCTCATGGGATGTGTAGTTCTACAACATCTGGAGGGCCGTAGTTTGAGGATCCCTGATGTAGAGGATAAGATTTCCTATCATCTGTGCCCAGTCTTGCCACACAGAGTTAATCCAGCTCTGAGCAATCCTCTTTTATTCTTCAGTGAAATAAAACGGACTTACAGAGAAAAACCTTAGTCCGTTCCGCCTCCCTTGCAGTGAGTGACAGGTTATTTACATATCTCATGCACTAGCCTGGAGACAGGCATTATTTTTTAATTCCCACTCCTTTTCTGAAGTCACGTGATTACTTTTCTGGATTTTGTCTGGATGTTAGTGATCACAGCAGAATTCAGTGTAAGGAATACATAGGAAAAAATGCATGTTGACAACTGCAGTGTAGGGGAGGGCGGGGAGTCTACTGACATCACGACTCCACCCACCGAGCTCCAGACAACAGACCCACCCACAGAATCTGCAGTTTTTCAGTTCTATTAACAGACATTTGACAGGTAAGGATACATGCAGGAGGCATCCATATCCTTATAGATCAGCACTATGGCAGGAGTTTAGAAAGGATGAGAGTGGCTTCACATCCACTTTAACCAATTTAGCCTCGGACCATTTGGCTGGCTAAAGACCAGAGCTCGTTTTGCGCTTGGGCACTGCGTCGCTTTAACTGACAGTTGTGCGGTCGTGTGACGTGGCTCCCAAAGAAAATTGGCGTCCTTTTTTCCCCACAAATAGAGCTTTCTTATGGTGGTATTTGATCACCTCTGCGGTTTTTGTTTTTTGCGCTATAAACAAAAATAGAGCGACAATTTAGAAAAAAATGCAATATTTTTTACTTTTTGCTATAATAAATATCCCCCAAAAATATTAGGGCTGTTACTGATCAAAATTTTTGTGTTCGATTAATTGTTTTATTTTTTAATAGATTAATCGACTAATTTCGATTAGTTATAATGCACATACAGATCCAAGTACTTTGCAGGCTGATTCCCAGTGCAGCTCCAACCACTGGAAAAATGGAGAGCAGGATACAAAAACACACAAAGGCAGCGCTCGATGGGAATAGCATTAAAACTTTTATAGTCTTCAAGTAGGTAACCAAATAAATATTGCACTGGAGATAAAATCGATGTAGCTACATAAACTGTAAAAATGGTGCGAGTAATACCAAACGGTACCAAAAGAAGTCATAAAAACATGTAGCTAAGTATGATACTGGTATAAAAATGTGTACAACGATACCACTGCTGAATCCAGATGAGGAGGGGTTAACATCAGTCTGTCGGCATGTAGATGTCCCATGAAGGGGAACTATCACAACTCCCAGTGGATGGCTGTAGAATCCCAGGTTGATAGAGGGAAGTGATAGAGGGAAGTGTAACAGCCCTTGTGTGTGGCAGATAGTAAGGTCCCCTTAGGCATGCAGATATGAAGACACAGCAAAGGAGCCCTTCAGATAGACTTGGCAAGCCCCGCTGGTGTTTGTGACGTTACCGGATCTCTGACAGAACTCCTTGAAGGCCCAGAAGCCGGCGGAGAGGTGAGTACCAATCAAAAGAATTTTAATCGATCAAAAAGATTTTGATCGATCAAAAAAAATTAAAAATTTATTTGCACAGCCCTAAAAAATATCTAAAAAAAAATGTTTTCCTCAGTTTAGGCCGATACGTATTCTTCTACATATTTTTGGTAAAAAAATCGCAATAAGCGTTTATCGATTGGTTTGCGCAAAATGTATAGCATTTACAAAAAAGGGGATAGTTTTATTGCATTTTTATTAATACTTTTTTTTTAACTACTAATGGCGGCGATCAGCGTTTTTCTTCATGACTGCGACATTATGGCGGACACTTCGGACAATTTTGACACATTTTTGGGACCATTGTCATTTTCACAGCAAAAAATGCATTGAAAATGCACTGATTACTGTGAAAATGACAATTGCAGTCTGAGAGTTAACCACAAGGGGGCGCTTAAGGGGTTAAGTGTGACCTCATCGGTGTTTCTAATTGTAGGGGGGTGTGACTGTAGGTGTTACGTCATTGATTGTGTTTCCCTATATCAGGGAACAGATGATCAATGACGGCGCCACAGTGAAGAACGTGGAAGCTGTGTTTACACACAGCTCTCCCCGTTCTTCAGCTCCAGGGACCGATGGCGGGGCTCCAGCGGCAATCGGGGTCCACGGGTCCCGCGGGCCGCGGTCACGGAGCTTCGGACCAGGTCGGCTGGGCACTTAAAGAGGACGTACCTGTACGTGCTTGTGCACAGCCGTACCATTCTGCCGACGTATATGTGCAGGAGGCCGTCCTTAAGTGGTTAACATTAATAAATTGGAATTGTTATGGAGCGGGCAGCCACCCGCGTCCTTAACAACCGATAAGCAACATGGCTGTTAAAAAGTGGGCGGCCTCCACTTCCTTAACAACCGATGAGTCATCAGTTGAATCTAAAATAAATAATTACCGGCAATAAAAAAAACATGGGGCCAGATTCTCAAAAGATATACGACGGTGTATCGCAGGAAACACCGCCGTATCTCTGTTTTTTTCCCCGGGTATCTATAGACATCATATCATAGAATCACTTACGCATAGATACGGCGAAGATCCGACAGATGTAAAACACTTACACCGTCGGATCTTAGATGTAATTACTTCGCTGGCCGCTAGGTGGCCTTTACGTTGTTTTCTCATTTGCCTATGCAAATGAGCCTAATACGCCGATTCCCGCAGTGTAAATGGCTTACGCTACGCCGCCGCGGATTCTACCAGAATCTGGCCCAGGGAATCATCTTTTTTTTTATAAATGGCGTGGGCCCCCCCCCAAAAAAAAACCCATACTAGAACCTTATACAAGCATGTGGCCCCATAGGTCATGAACGAGAGGGAATAAATAAGTGTCCCCCCCGAACCATACTGAGACCCCAGATGTCTCAGTACCAGTCACTGCCCATGCTGATATATTCATCCCTTGTGATAGCAATAAAGTTTAAAATGAATAAATAAAAGGACAGTGGAATAATAGTAAAATGATGATGAGAAGGGTGACGTGGCCCCCGTACTGGAAAGTCTGAGGGCCCCTCATGTAGGCAAAGCTCATGAGACACAAAAGCAGTCGAACGTTTTAGGTCCCTTTCACACTTGTACGACTTCAAAGTCGCACGATTTTACCGCGATTTTGCCGCGATTCGCGGCTGCGATTTTACCGCGTTTTTTGCCGATTCGCGGCCGCGATTTCAATGAATGCCTGTGTAAGTGGCTTCAAAATCGGACCAAAGTAGTGCAGGGACTACTTTGAAGTCAGCACTACTTAAAGTCGTGCCGGTATGAATGGTGTTCATTGAAAATCATGGAGAATGACTTGTCATACGATTTTGCAGTCCAAAATCGTGAGACAAGTTAGCCCTGGTTCACACTGGGCTGCGGGAGTGAAGCCGTGCGAGTTCAGCTGAACTCGCACGATTTCACTCCCACTGGCAGTCCCGATTTCAGCCGCGATTTAAGAGACATCTGTGCAGGTTTATGCACAGATGTCAATGTAAATCGCGGGCGGAAATCGCAAAAAGTAGTGCAGAGACTACTTTTTGAAATCGGTGCAGCGCCGCAGATGCAGCGTCGCGCCGATTAGGACAGTGCCATTGCCGGCAATTTGCGGCAAAATCCGCCGATGACATGCGATTTGACATGCCAAATCGCATGTCAAAACGCACCAGTGTGAACCAGGGCTTAAATGTGAAAGGGGCCTTAAAGTTTCCATCTTAAAAAGTTCCAAAGTTCCAATTTAAAATGCAAGTTTCCTCGGCGTCTACAAAGTCAGGGAAAGACGGAGGAAGAAAAGCTTCCGTCTGATAGAAGTAGATCTTCGCTCCGCGTAGAAATCTCAGAATCTGAAGACATCTGAGGCTCGGCTCCCCCTCACGATATCAATAGACGCCGGCGCCCTGCTTGCGCCATTCACGGGATCAGCATGAGGGTCTGTTTGAAGACTTGAGTGCGATGACCCTCCATCGTTTAGCGGATATTCTAGGAAGACGCGATCTTCTCCTTCATAAAGATATAGAGGAGCGCGTTCCCGGAATCAGAGGAATGGCGATGGGTCGCTGATATCATCTGTATTTGCTCCAATCCTTTTCTTGTCTCTTTAGAATTAGATCGCTATTTGCGGCGGAGTCTCTGAGGGCGCGTTCAAGACGTACAAGAAGAATAAATGTATTTTAAAGTAGAACTTTCAAGAACTTCACACGTCTTATGAATACGTTCCTGGCATGTTGCCTTATATAGAGCAACACTCTTGTGCAGGGCCGGTGCTACCGCTAGGCAAACTAGGTAGCCGCCTAGGGCACAAGCAAGCAAGCAAATATTAATTGATGGGCACTAGTAGGCTGCATTGATGGGCACTGGTAGGCTGCATTGATAAGCGCTGGTGAGGCTGCATTTGATGGGCGCTGGTGAGGCTCTATTTGATGGGCACTGGTGAGGCTGAATTTGATGGGCACTGGTGTGTTTGCATTTGATGGGCGTTGGTAGGCTGCATTGATGGGCTCTGGTGAGGCTGCATTTGATGGGCGCTGGTGAGGCTGCACCAGTATTTCCATACTTGACACCCCATCCTCAGTGCAAACAATGATAGACTGTGTGGCCCAGCCACCTATTTCCTAGCAGCCAATGACATGCAACCTGGGTCACCAACATCCTAGCAACCAATGACAATGTTCACCCCTGGCTGCCAGCATCCTAGCAACCAAGGACAGTGGGCAGCCTGGGCTGCCAGCATCCTAGCAGCAAATGACATTGTGCAGCCTGGGATGCCAGCATCCTGGCAACCAACAACATTGTTCAGCCTTGGCTGCCAGCATCCTAGCAACCATAGACATTGTGCAGCCTGGGCCATCCTAGCAACCATAGACATTGTTCAGCCTTGGCTGCCAGCATCTTAGCAACCATAGACATTGTGCAGCCTGGGCCATCCTAGCAACCAATGACATTGTTCAGCCTTTGCTGCCAGCATCCTAGCAACCAGTGACACTATGCTACCAAGGCTGCCAATGTCCTAGCAACCAACAACAGGGAGTGTGTGGCAGAGGAGATGGCATCTGCCCTCGGCACATTCCTGATCACCAGGCTTGTAAAATGCCTACAGGGGCAGCCACTGGGAGCTAGGTTCCTATTGACATAGACACTCTTCCCCAGAACTACGTCTCCCAAGAGCCAATTCCTTATGCACAATGTGTGGGCAGCACTGTGTTGCTGAATGAGAGATGAATGTATGCATATGGTGATTTCTGTAGTCGGGCAGAGAACTGGGCAGGGCTGACAACAATGCTTGAGATTTTCGGGGCAGCAGAGGCAGCGACCAGTGGCAGCTGCTGCTCAAATTTTTTTTTTTGGGGGGGCGCAAACGAAAAAAAAAAAAAAAAAACAATTGCAGCCTCACTGTGCCCATCAAATGCAGCCACTGTGCCCACCAAATTCAGCCACTGTGCCCATCAAATGCAGCCACTGTGCCCATCAAATGCAGCCACTGTGCCCATCAAATGCAGCCACTGTGCCCACCAAATTCAGCCACTGTGCCCATCAAATGCAGCCACTGTGCCCATCAAATGCAGCCACTGTGCCCACCAAATTCAGCCACTGTGCCCATCAAATGCAGCCACTGTGCCCATCAAATGCAGCCACTGTGCCCATCAAATTCAGCCATTGTGCCCACCAAATTCAGCCATTGTGCCCATCAAATGCAGCCACTGTGCCATCAATTGTCACCACTGTGCCATGCCATCAAACGCAGCCACTGTGCCATGAATCTATGTATTGTAATCAGTGGCGGTGCGAGAGGGGGCGGTGCTCCGGCGCCCTCTATGGACGCACCACCACTGGGCAGCGTTGTTGGGAAGTTAGGAGCACACTGGATTTCCTGTGGATCGAAAACGTTTTTTTCTGTACTTGCAGCTTTAACCACTTCCCGCCCGGTCAATGGACAATTGACGTCCGGGAAGTGGTTGTGAAATCCTAACTGGACGTCTATTGACGTCCTGCAGGATTTCATGCCGGCGTGTGCTCATGGGGGACTCGCAGGGTGGAGATCGGTGATGCGGGGTGTCAGTCTGACACCCTGCATCTCCGATCTCTGGCGGAGGCTCCTTACCACGTGATCAGCTGTGTCCAATCACGGCTGATCACAATGTAAACCAGAAGAGCCGTTGATCGGCTCTTCCTCACTCGCGTCTGACAGACGCGAGTAGAGGAGAGCCGATCGGCGGCTATCCTGACAGGGGGGGGTTCGCACTGATTGTTTATGAGTGCAGCCCCCCCTCGGATGCCCACACTGGACCACCAGGGAAGGGCAGAAAAAATAAGGGCAAAAGAAAAGGGCAGTAAAAAAATAAAAAATAAAAAAAGGGCAGTAAAAAAGATGGGCACTGACTGGCAACATGGACCCCTCAGTGTCCATCAATGCCATCCCTCAGTGTCCATCAGAGCCACCCCTCAATGCCCATTCATGCCCAGTGCCCACCTATCAGTGCCCACCTGTGCCACCCATAAGTATCCATCAGTGCTACCCATAAGTGCCGCCAATGAGCGCCCATCTGTGCTGCCTATGAGTGCCCAGTTCCGCCTATGAGTGCCCATCAGTGCCACCTATGAGCAGAGCTGTATCATGGCCTAGGCCAACAAGGCCCAGGCCTAGGGCAGCACTTTGCAGGGGGGCAGCACGAAAAGAGTCCCCGCCGGCTTGCGCTACACTGTTAGGAAAATTAGTCTAGCGCCCCTTATAAAGCGGCCGCGCTGCTTCTGGTATGCAGTCGGCCGGCATTCCGCAACTGTGGGGGGGGGCTTCCAATTTTGACTGTTTTGTCATCCTGGACCACAAACCTTCCTCACTGTGCTATAGGTTTCTGCTGCACCATCTACTTAAAGTAGAACTATAGGCAACACTTTTACCATCCCTGTCCCATTGTGAAGATTTCCCTTCACTTCCTGCTCTATGGGCAACCAGGAAGTTAGAGGAAATCTAAGTAAATTAAGGGAATCCATTGCCCCACCCCCCCCCCGGCCCTCAGAACTAGTGTCCTCACTCAAAATTTCAAAATTTCAGGGCGGATCTTAAACAACACAGGGTGTGGCCGTGACAGGAAGGGGTGGGTCATATTTAAATTAGGGGGTGCACACGTTTTGTCAGGCCTAGGGCAGCACACAACCTAAATACACATCTGCCTATGAGTGCCCATCAGTGCCGCAAACCAGCGCTGCCTATCAGTGCCGCCTATCAGTGTCCAGCAGTGCCGCCTCACCGGTGCCCACCGGTGCCCGTGATCGAAGTAGGAAACGTACTTATTTACTAAAAAAATTAACAGAACAAAATAAAAACGTAATTTTTTTCAGATTTTTTTTTTAGTTGTTGAGCAAAAAATAAAAACCGCAGAGGTGATCAAATACCACCAAAAGAAATCTCTATTTGTGGGTACAAAATGATAAAAAAAAAAATAGTTTGGGTGCAGTGTCGCACGACCGCGCAATTGTCATTCAAAGTGCGACAGCGCTGAAAGCTGAAAATTGGTCTGGGCGGGGGAAGGTGCGTAAGTGCCCCCCGGTATGGAAGTGGTTAAAGGTGGATAAAACATGGGTCAGTGGGCCAGATGCACTGTAAAGAGGTGTCAATTTTTACGAACAAATCCCCACCGGCGTATGGCCAGCATTAGAGAACGCAAACATTAGTTAGGGATTAACGAGGGATTAAGTGAATTGGCGACCGAGGTTTGAAGTCGGGGGGTGGAACTTTCCCTTTATATAAATAAATAGAACGGTGATAACAGCTTGTCTTGATATCAGAGATGTTGTTTTCGCAGCCTGGCCCAGCTTAGTAAATAATTAAACTACAAAAAAAAAAAAAAAATTCCTGGAAGTAACCGTCTCAGATCTATCTATTAGGGATAAAGAGACTCCGCCGCCATGTCAGGGCTTTGATGTTTCGGGAATCTGGTTTAAATCCTCAGGTCAGATCCCCCATGACCTTGACAAGGTCAAAGTGCTAAGCGCGGCCCCCAGGCACCGCAGCGGAGGGATAGATAATCTTACCTCCTATGTGAAACATTCCCAAACGACGGCGGGGCTCATCTCAGCTGTATAAACTAGACGCAACGCGAGCTATGTACAGTGTGTGCGATCCGGGATTAGCGCTGTTTACCAAGGGAAAGTAAGAGAATCGCCAACAGAGATTGGATGAAAGATTGTGCTGTGCGCAGGAATAGGGCAACTATTGGATATAAGGTGACCACCGCAGCAGGCGCACGGGGCAAGGATGTAAACTGCGCCCCCCCCTGCTGCTATGGCATGACCTTGAATGTTTTTATTGTCCTGCGCCCAGGGCCGCCATCAGGAATTATGGGGCCCCTTATACAGCTTCAGGCATGGGCCCCCTGGAGCAGAGAACCGGGGGGGGGTGGGGGCGGTGCTGCTGCCTTAAAGCGGAGTTCCACCCTTAAAACCACTTTGTTTTATCCCATCCAGCATACTGGCGTCAGCGCCAGTATGCTGTTTTTTTTTTTTTTTTAATGAATGTACTTACTTTATAATAAATCATTTAATTTTGTGCGCACTGCGGTATGTCGCCGCTATAAGGCGTCACGCCTTCCGGAAACAGCCGATTAGCGTTCGGCTCTTCTCGGCGCCTGCGCACAGACCCAGGAGCTGACTGCGCAGGCGCCGTAAATAGCCGGTCCTAGTTCGGGTTTTTTCGGAGGGCGTGACGCGGCTATATACGGCGCCTGCACAGTCAGCTTCTGGGTCTGTGCGCAGGCGTGGAGAAGGCGTTTCCGGAAGGCGTGACGCCTTATAGCGGCGACATACCGCGGTGCGCCCGAAATTAAATGATTTATTATAAAGTAAGTACATGCATTAAAAAAAAAAAAAAAAAACAGCATACTGGCGCTGACGCCAGTATGCTGGATGGGATGAAACAAAGTGGTTTTAAGGGTGGAACTCCGCTTTAAATTGAGAGGCGGGGGGCCGTGAATTGAGAAGCAGGGGGGGGTGCCACGAATTGGAGGGGCTTGCCCTGGGGACCTCTGGGCCCCTTACAAAAAAAAATAAAGAAAAAATTATAAAAAAAGGAGGGTAGCCACCCGGGACCCTGGCGACCTCTAGGCCCTTTAATAAAAAGAAGAAAAAAAAAAAAAGAGAAATATATATATATATTAAAAAAAAAAAAGGGGGGGGGGGTTGTCCTGGGGACCTCTGGGCCCTTTAATAAAAACAAACAAAAAAAAAGGATAATTAAAAAATATATATATAAAAAAAAGAAAAAATTATAAAAAAAGGAGGGTAGCCATCCGGAACCCTGGCAACCTCTAGGCCCTTTAATAAAAAAAAAAATAAAGAAAAAAAAAAAAATATATATATATATATATATATATATATATATATATATATATATATATAAAATGTATATGAAAAATAAAATAAAAAAAATTAAAATAAAATGTTATAAAAACATTTTTTAAAAAGGGGGTTGACATTCGGGGGGCCTGGGGACCTCCGGGCCCTTATATATATATATATATATATATATATATATATATATATATATATATATATATATATATATATATATATATAAATAACATGTATATAAAAAAAAAAAAAAAAAAAAGTTATCAATTTTTTTTTTTTAAAAGGGGGTTGCCTTCCGGGACCCTGGGGAGCTCTGGGCCCCTTACAGGTGTACTGATGGCGGCTCTGCCTGCACCCATTCTCTGCCCCCTACTGTAGCTCTGGCTGTCCATGGTTGGCATGGAGTGGGCACTGCACATGCAAGGCCAATCATTTCCTTTCTTAGGCCTAAATAGATTTGAACAAATCTGTCTGCTAGCATTTTGGTTTGCTCGCGTGTACACACGAGCAAACCAAAATCCCCGCCAGCAGACGGCGCGCTGACGTGTCGGTGACGTGGCGGTGACGTTGACGCCGCCACGTCACCGCACCAGGAAGTAAAACACTTCCGCGCATGCGTCGAAACCATTCGGCGACAATAGATCGGTTCATGCAATGTATGAATCTATCTATTGTTGAGTGACGGGTGCAGGAGAGAGGGGGAGGCGCTCCTGTGCCCACTATGGACGCACCACCACTGGTTCCAAGGACTCTTTAGTCCACCTAACCAAAAGGTGGACCTTCCTGGTGGACCCTCTCCTTGTGGCTAGCCAAAGCCCACCGCTGTGTATTAGTTTAGGGGACCTCCCGAAGAGAGAATCCTGGGCAGGGGAGAAAAGAACGTGAGGGCCATATATCTTCTCCCTAAACTTCCGCGTAGGCCCCAAAGACCAACACCCTACCACCAGTGTTTAGGCAGCTCTACAAGAGAGCCCTGCAAGATTTGTGACCTCACTTTTCTCACCTGCCTTTAAGAAATGCAGCTTGGTCAGGGTCCCGCCCACCGCCTGATGACTGACCAATGAAAGAGCAGCCCTTGAAGCCATCACTCTGTACACACCTCCTGTAGAGCTTGGCCTTTCCTTTCCTAGTTCTCAGGTGTGAATGGGTTACATGAATCCAATATTAAATGGGTTCTCAGGTACATCTTACTAGCTGTATGTATAAATAAATATCATTTTTAAAACTTTTATTTTATTTTTATTTTTTTATTTATGTGCAGAACACGTAAAACCGGATTCGGACTTTGCAATATTTTTTTCCTTCGATCGCGGGTGAAGCTTTAATATTTTTTTAGCCTTGAAATGGATTTTGGGGAAGCGGCATTTTTTAACTGGCTTTATGATAAGCGGGCATAAAAGGAGATTTATAGCCTACAGTAAGCGATAATTCCTTCTCAAGGAATAATTAAATATTTTTTCCTGCAGTGTCACTGCTCAATGACAGACAGAGGGAGAGCGATGGAGGAGGTGGGGGGAGGGGATGGGTGTCAGATCGGGCCTGCATAGATGTCTGTATATGATGTTCGGCGGCTGTGCGACATATTCCGGAATTACACAGAATAATCTGGTAGATTTGGGGTTTAAAGTACACCTGTCATGTGTCACACCTGCTTAAATTATACTGAGAGCCGGGACCGTCATCTCCGAAAATATCCGCATTACTGCCTGACACCCCGCACAACTATATGCTAATTATTTGCATTTTGGCTGTCAATCTGTAGCCCAGATTTTTATAGAGGATGTGAATTATTAAATATAAATTTTTGATTTGTATTATTATTTTGTTATTATTTATTATTATTTTTAGAGGATGTGAATTATTAAATATATATATATATATATATATATATATATATATATATATATATATAAAATCCTGAACAGATATACAGTAAAGAAATATACAAAAACTCCCAGTGGTGGCCGCTCCATAAAGGCCCCCTAATCTACATTCTGGGGCGCCGGACGCATGGATTCCAATGGGGTATTTTTTTTTTCTTTGAAGCATGTGATTATATCCAGAGGCTCTAATAGGCTTAAAAAGAAGGTGGGCTTGGGGCGCCGAGCACTGCGCCCCAAGCACATCCACTTGTTTGACAATAGCGAATGAATACTTGCTATTATCTTCCTTATTCTCCTCCTAGCCAATTAGAAAGACCCTATTGGCCAGGGAGGCCTAGGACTTCCTGGCCGACGTCTCCCATGTGTGGGGGGAGGGGGGGCGGGGTTGGTGTTAGTTTGTACGTTGCTTTGCTCAGCCAAGCCATTCTGCCGTAGGGTGACCACATTTCCAAACTACCATTCAGGGACACCCTCCCTTCCCAAAAATCAGCTTGTGGTGTAACGAATCACAGTACAGTGATTGGACACAAGAGGCGGGATTTATAATTTCTCCAATCACAAGCAAGGGGCGGGGATTGTGCACCTCCAGGCATTCCCGGCCAGGACAAGTACTGTCAGTGAGTAAAACGGTGATGTGGCGGCCTTCTTTGGGGGCATCAGATTGACCCGGGGGGGGGGGGTGGCTGTGTCAGTTTAATTTCCCGGACACTGTATTGTCCCGGAAAGGAAGGTGCCCGGGACAGACCTGCAAAATGCGGGACTGTCCCGGGCAATCCGGAACACGTGGTCACCCTAGCGCACACGCCCGGACGGTGGGAAATTCGAAGCAACGTACAGGTACGCTGCTTTGCCTAGCCGAGCCATTCTGCCGACGTATATCGGCGTTAGGCGGTCGGCAAGTGGTTAACAGATTTGTTTTCCGTTAGAATTGACCTTGGGTTACTTCATGTGGCCATTGTGTAAATAGTAATTAGTGGAGATCCTGCCTCGGAAGACAATAGCTGTTTCTAACACTCATAGGGATACAATGATAATCTACCTTGTGTTGTCCGTTCTTCTCACTTATCTCCACACTCTACAAGAAAGGACCGCGGTTCCCTCGTGAGTTCGGAGAGATAACTAGAATGGCGCAGTAACATTCTTCTTCCCGGGTCTCGCCGTCTCCTCTCAAGAGCAAAGACACTTCAAACCTAATCTTCCCGAGAATAAGATCCAATTTCCTGCCCGCGCCTCTTCCAACTGGGCCTTCATTTACATCCGAATAAGAAGCTCTCGCCTTTGTAGAAACATCTATCAATTCATTTGTATCAACACTTTAGCCGGGCGATCTCATTTATATCAATATCTTTATAGTCTTCCAATTTGTGGCCGCGCTCCGTTCCTCTCTATCAACACTCATTCCCGATGACACTTTCAATGTCACCGCTAAAAAAAAAGAGCTTCGCAAGAAGAACTGAACGCCGTTAACTTGCCAAAACCGATCTTGGGTGTCTGTTTGTCAGGAGTGAGAAGCCCGGGTACTTGAACAAATGGCATAGAAATGTCGGCCAAACCTGACAATTGGGGAAATGTATCACTGTACATGGGGTTTGGTCTACTGGGTTCAAGGACAGGTGGACACAGGGGCGTCGGTTAATTGTTTTCTGAAAATGGGAACTAACTTCCATGATCAAGCCCCCCTTCAGAGCAGATGAGGCTGGTGGACGACATGGTTTGCAGACCACAGTTCCCCATGGAATAATCTTTATTGAAAAAGAGAAAGGTCCCGCTGGCGGTGGGACTTCTTTCACTATGTGTTTTCAGGGCCGCTATCAGGAATTATGGGGCCCCTTACACAGCTTTAGGCATGGGCCCCCTGGAGCAGAGAACCAGGGGGAGTTCCGCCTGAAATTGAGAAGCAGGGGGGGGGCTGCCGCGAATTGAGAAGCGGGGGGTGGCCTTTACAAAAAAATAGGGGACCTCTGGGCCCTTTAATAAATAGAAAAAGAAAAAAAGAGAGAAAGAATATATATATATTTTTTTTAAAAAAAGGGTGGTTGCCTCTGGGCCCTTTTCATATTTTTTTTTTTGAATAAGAAATTACAAAAAAAAAGGGCGTTTCCATCCGGGACCTCTGGGCCTTTTAATAAAAAGAAACCTCTGGGCCCTTTAATAAAAATAAAAAATAAAAAAAATATATATATATATATATATATATAAATATATATATATATATATATATATACATATCTATATTATATATATTATAAACATTTTTTTTATATATTTTTCTTTTATTTTTTATTAAAGAGACAATCTTTTTCTTTTTTTTTTTTTTTAGAGGTCTAGAGGTCCCCAGGGGACAATATTTTTTTATTTTTTTAGGGGTCTTGAGGTCCCAGATGACAACCCCCGCCTTTTTTTTATTAAAAAAATATTTTATATATTTTTTTTTATTGCTTTTATTTTTATTTTATATATATATATATTATTATTATTATTAATATTATTATTATTATTATTAAAGGGCCCAGAGGTCTCCAGGGCCCCGGATGGCAACCCCCCTTTTTTTGTAAAAAAAAAAAATTAAATATTATTTTATTTCTTTTTTTTTACTTTTTATTTCTTTATATATATATATATATATATATATATATATATATATATATATATATATATATATTAAAGAGCCCAGAGGTCCCCAGGGCCCTGGAAGGCAACCCCCCCTTTTTTTTATAAATGTTTATATATATATATATATATATATATATATAGAGATATATATATATATCTAATCTATATATATATGTATATGTGTATATATATATATATATATATATATATATATAAACATTTATAAAAAAAGGGGGGGGTTGCCTTCCAGGGCCCTGGGGGACCTCTGGGCTCTTTAATATATATATATAAAGAAATAAAAAGTAAAAAAAAAGAAATAAAATAATATTTAATTTTTTTTTTACAAAAAAAGGGGGGTTGCCATTCAGGGCCCTGGAGACCTCTGGGCCCTTTAATAATAATAATAATAATATTAATAATAATAATATATATATATAAAATAAAAATAAAAGAAATAAAAAAAATTATAAAAAATATTTTTTTAATAAAAAAAAGGCGGGGGTTGTCATCTGGGACCTCAAGACCCCTAAAAAATAAAAAATTATTGTCCCTTGGGGACCTCTGGACCTCTAAAAAAAATAAAAGAAAAAGATTGTCTCTTTAATAAAAAATAAAAGAAAAATATATAAAAAAAAATGTTTATAAAAAATAAATAAGAAAAGAGGGGGTTGTCATCTGGGGCCCTGGGGGCCTCCAGGCCCCTGGGGACCTCCGCACCCCTAAAAAAAAAAAAAAAAGAAAAAATTGTCCCTTTAATAAAAAATAAAAGAAAAATATATTAAAAAAATATATTTTTTATGTAAAAAATAAATAAAAAAAGAGGGGGTTGTCATCTGGGGTCATGGGGACCTCCGAGCCCCTGGGGACCTCCGAACTCTAAAAAAAAAATTGTCCCTTTAATAAAAAATAAAAGAAAAATATATTAAAAAAATATATTTTTTATATAAAAAATAAATAAAAAAAGAGGGGGTTGTCATCTGGGGCCCTGGGGAACCCCAGTGCCCCTTACAGGTGTACTGCCTGTAAACCCCTGATGGTGGCCCTGTGTGTTTTATATGTGCCGCAAATCTTCTGATGGGTATTCGACAGTTAATGATCGAAGAATTGATCAATTGATCCAGTAACCAAGACATGGATAAGGTTGTAGTTCCTGAAAGTCCTCCCTCTGTACACGGCTGCTGCAGATGGTCGGAAGAGATAAATAATGCGAATCACGGAGGCGGGATGTGAAGTTCGGCGGGGTCTCTGGGTTGGCGCTGGCAAACATTCGTATCTGGAGCTTCCGCCGTTGTCTGTGTTGTGTCTGAGAGAGGCACTTTTCTATTGAGTACTGGAAATCCCAGACTTTCTATTTAGCCTCAGCCCCGGAGTTTATGTATTATTCAAGTGATGTCAAGACAAGCATTAGCTTCCCATTACCAGCGCCAATCCATCCCGGCTCAGGCCTAGCTGTGTTTAATGCAGGGCCTGTGATCAAGGATCAGGAGCCAAGGCTTGGAAGCAGAGGACTATGGGTAGTCTGTGTGCTTTGGGGGGGTTATTACATAGTCATATTATTTATTTATATATTGTATGATGTTTTACAATAGGAACATAGAAAAATAGATATGCAGAGGATTGAAGAATCAGTCCCCCTGGTATCTTAGTTAGCGGTAGAGTCTGGTGGTTTAACCAATTAAGGGCCGAGCCTCTTTTTTAGATTTGGTGTTTACACGTTTTTTTTTTGCTCAAAAATTACTTACAACACCCAAACGTTGTACAATTTTTTTTTCTAACACCCTAGAGAATAAAATGGCGGTTGTTGCAATACTTTTTTGTCACACCGTATTTACGCAGCGCTCTTAAAAGCGCACTTTTTTTGGAACAAATGCACTTGTTTTTTTATAAAAAAAAATAAGACAACAGTAAAGTTAGCAAAAAAAAATAAAAAATTATATTGTGAAAGATAATGTTACGCCGAGTAAATTGATACCCAACATGTCACGCTTCAAAATTGCTCCCCGCTCGTGGAATGGCGACAAACCTTTACCCTTAAAAATCTCCACATTAAAACAATTCTACAGATTGCATGTTTTGAGTTACAGAGAAGGTCTAGGGCTAGAATTATTGCTCTCGCTCTAACGATCGCGGCGATACCTCACACGTGTGGTTTGAATACCGCTTTCATTTGCTTCTGCGTGCAAGGTCGTCGGGACGAGGCGCTTTAAAATTTATTTATTTTTCTCATTTATTTTACTTTATTTTATTTATTTTTACTAGTGGTGCAACAGATCGTCATTGATCCGTGATCCGAAATCGAAAAACATTGATCCGAACCGCACACACGTGATCCGGGGATTGATTTCTGAAAAAAAAAAGTTGTTGCGCATGTTCAGTCCACACACAGCGTGGTCATGGCGAGCGGAGGAACTTGAACGCCACGCGTCATTTAAATCCCCTGTATGGGAGCATTTTGTCTTCCTCTGAGCTTTTTTTCTCAGAAAGTAGGTGCAGGAACTCAACCACGACCCCGCTCAGATTTCACAAACAGTAAAAGGGTCTTAAAGGGGCATTAAATACCAGGATTGCATTACATACAGAGTGCAGAGTTCAGGGGGTTACACACAAAGTGCAGAGCTGTCACTTGTAAACACAGAAACCAGACTTCTGTGTTTGCAAGTGATTGTGGTGAGCAGGCACCAAAGGGTCTGAGCAAAAGGTGGTGGAACTGAGTTCCCCCAAGTTCCCCCAGAAAAAAAGCCCTGGTCTTCCTTGTCAAATAGTGGTGCAACGGATCACTCCCTTCAGATCGGCACACACTGTGATCCGCGGATTGCCGCGGCTCCGGAGCTAGGCCGAAGCCGCAGACTTTCCTAATGTTATGGCCGCGGCTCCGGAGCTAGGCCATCTTGGTACACCGGCGGCGACCCTCCTCTCTGTTTACACCCACAGAGGAGGTGGAGCCAGAACTCATGGGACACACCGCTGGGGTCTGTACATCTGCTGTCCCCATTATGAGGGGTTCCCACCATCCCTGTGCTGAGTTCCTGGGTCTGTAGACCTGCTGTCCCCATTATGAGGGGGTTCCCACCATCCCTGTGCCAAGTTCTTGGGTCTGTAGACCTGCTGTCCCCATTATGAGGGGGTTCCCATCATCCCTGTGTTGAGTTCCTGGGTCTGTAGACCTACTGTCCTCATTATGAGGGGTTCCCACCATCCCTATATTGAGTTCCCGGGTCTGTACACCCGCTGTGCCCAAGGGGTCTGTGACAGAACTAGCTGGGACAGAGGCTTTTAACCACTTAAGACCCGGACCAAAATGCAGGTAAGGGACCTTGCCCCTTTTTGCGATTCGGCACTGCGTTGTTTTAACTGACAATTGCGCGGTCGTGCGACGTGGCTCCCAAACAAAATTGGCGTCCTTTTTTCCCCACAAATAGAGCTTTCTTATGGTGGTATTTGATCACCTCTGCGTTTTTTATTTTTTGCGCTATAAACAAAAATAGAGCGATAATTTTGAAAAAAATGCAATATTTTTTACTTTTTGCTATAATAAATATCCCCCCAAAATATATATAAAAAATTTTTTTCTTCAGTTTAGGCCGATACGTATTCTTCTACCTAAAAAAATTGCAATAAGCGTTTATCGGTTGGTTTTTCGCAAAATTTATAACGTTTACAAAATAAGGGATAGTTTTATTGCATTTTTATTATTTTTTTTTTTACTACTAATAGCGGCGATCAGCGATTTTTTTTGTGATTGCGACATTATGGCGGACACTTTGGACAATTTTGACACATTTTTGGGACAATTGTCATTTTCACAGCAAAAAATGCATTTGAATTTGTTTACTGTGAAAATGACAGTTGCAGTTTGGGAGTTAACCACAAGGGGGCGCTGTAGGATTTGTGTGTTCCCTGTGTGTGTTTACAACTGTAGGGGGGTGTGGCTGTAGGTGTGACGTCATCGATCACGTCCCCCTATAACAGGGATGACGCGATCGATGCTGCGGCCACAGTGAAGCACGGGGAAGCCGTGTTTACACACGGCTCTCCCCGTTATTCAGCTCCGGGGACCGATCGCCGCACTCCAGCGGCGGTCGGGTCCGCGAGTCCCGCGGTCCCGGTCCCGGAGCTTCGGACCGGTTTATGGGAGCGCGCCACGGGCGCGCGCCCGTGACCCACAGCTCGGTACTAGAACCAACGTATATATATGTTGATGTGCCCAGCCGTGCCAGTCCTTAACTGGTTAAAGAGGACCGAATGCTAGCCTCTTGCCTACCGATTATGGGTCTTGGCATTAGGGGGAACGGTGTTCTTTGTCTGTCTGTTGTCTGTTATAATGTAATTGAGTCTAGTGTAACTTCTAAGGGTCTTTCACCATTGTTGTCTGTGCTAATTAACCCTGCAATTGTATGAAGTAGTTCTGTGTTGATATGTATGATAATGTGTATTGTAGTTAGAGCCGGTTCACACTGCGGCGGCACGACTTCGGGGGCAACTGGGCAAGGCGTCCTGAAGACGTTTTCAGAGGTAACTTGCAAAATGACTTCTGTATAGAAGTCAATGCAAGTCGCCCTGGGTCACCCCCGAAGTCGTACAATAATCTTTTTCTAAGTCGGAGCGACTTGCGTCGCACCTATTAGAACAGTTCTGGTGAATAGAATGGGACGCAACTTGTCAGGCGGCTGAGTCACCTGACGAGTCGCCCCAGTGTGAGTCGCCCCAGGGAGTCACGTCGGCTGCTTTAAGGGATTAGTTAATTAGCTCATGTTAATTTATGTTTCTGGTTACAGGTGTATTGTTAGAGTAATATGAGCAGGAGGGGGGGTGACCTCCTCCTCTTTAACTGAATATAAGACTTGTATTCTGGTTCTAATAAAGAATTCATGTTCAGCAACCAAATGAGTATTGTATTGTTTGTAGTTGTCAGTGGTTGGAATATCTGATATCTATATTGAGAGGAAGTGGGATATGACGAAAGCACTCAAGCGTCTCAAGAGTCTCAATACTTGCTGTGCCCATAATGAGGGGTTCCCACCATCCCTATGCTGAGTCCCCGGGTCTGTACACCTGCTCTGCCCATTATGAGGGGTTCCCACCATTCCTGTGCTGAGTTCCCGGGTCTGAAGACCTGCTGTCCCCATTATAAGGGGTTCCCACCACCCCTGTGTTGAGTTCCCGGGTCTGTAGACCTGCAGTCCCCATTATGAGGTGTTCCCACCATTCCTGTGCTGTGTTCCCGGGTCTGTACACCTGCTGTGCCCATTATAAGGGGTGCCCACCATAGCGGAGTTCCTGTGCTGAATCCCCGGTCCATACACCTGCAGTCACCATTATGAGGGGTTCTCACCATCCCTGTGCTGAGTTTCTGAGTCTGTAGACCTGCTGTCCCCATTATGAGGTGTCCCCACCATCCCTGTGCTGAGTTCCTGGGTCTGTAGACCTGCTTTTTCTATTATGAGGGGTTCACACCATCCCTGTGTTGAGTTCCTGGGTCTGTACACCTGCTGTGCCCATTATGAGGGGTGCCCACTGTAGCAGAGTACAATATTAAACTCCACGATCTCCGCTGGTAACCAGGGTAAATCCACAGTCAGCGTTGAAAAGTAAGGCAATGTCCCAAATCCCCCCCAGTAACCGGACGAAAACACAGCTCTGAGAGTAAACTGATTTTTTATTCACAGGCTTCCATATTTATATAATTCCCCATGCAAGGGGTTTCCAAACAGCCAAATAGATTTAGCAGGGGTAATACAGGGAGGACCACATGGGGAACTTAACATTTCGGATAATTCTCCCATCAGGCATTGCTGCACGAGGGAAAAGTCGGTTGATAGCTGGGGTCTGGGGTTATGTGTTGTGGGAGTTCGGTTTAAAACTGCCGAACACCGATTGGGCAACATAAAACTAAGTACTTGAATGGTAGTGGCTTACAGCTGCCAGCATATGAATTACTATGCCCACATAAGACCCAGCAAAATACATAGCATATAATACAGACAACCTTTTGACATGTAACGTCCAGCATTCCAGAAGTGGCTAGGTTTGCCACAATGCTCCCCCAGAACCAGGCCGGCATACACAGTCTGATCCCAACGGATCGGCTTGGGGATGTCCGGGGAAGTACTCACAGATCAATTTTCAAGTTCAGTTTGTCTAGATAACCCGTCGGCGTTACCGTTTTGCTTCCCTGGTCGGTAGTGGAAGTCAAACGGCTGCAGCGTCAAACTCCAGCGCAGCAGCCGAGCATTGTCTCCCGCCACACGGTTTAGCCACACCAACGGGTTGTGATCTGTGAGTAGCGAAAGAGGTTTTCCATACAAATACGGCTGCAACTTTTTGAGGGCCCACACCACGGCCAGGCATTCCTTCTCAATGGCGGCGTAGCTTACTTCTCGTGGCAATAACTTTCGGCTCAGGTAAGCTACGGAGTGTTCTCCGCCATTGGCTCCCACTTGGCTCAGCACTGCTCCCAATCCAAACATTGAAGCGTCCGTGTGGACAAGAAATCCTTTAGTTGGATCAGGAGCAGCAAGTACAGGGGCATTAGTTAGAGCAGTCTTTAGTTGTTGGAATGCCTGATCACACTCTGGGGCCCAGACAACCTGTCTGGGCAGGTTCTTGCGTGTCAAGTCAGTTAAGGGTTTGGCCAGGGCACTATAATTGGGTACGAATTTTCTATAGTACCCCGCGGTACCTAGAAACGCTAGCACTTGGGTTTTTGTCCTGGGGGTGGGCCATTTAGCTATGGCTTCAACTTTAGCTGGTTCGGGTTTCTGTCGCCCGCTCCCCACCCGGTGGCCCAAGTACTGCACTTCGGCCATCCCTATATGACACTTGCTGGGTTTTGGTAAGGGCCCCACTATATCTACGGCCACCCTACTGAAGGGTTCTTTAATAATGAGAAGAGGACATAACTTGGCTTTGTGGCGGTCACCTCGCTTGCCTACTCGCTGGCAAATGTCACAGGAGGTGCAGTATTGCCTCACATCCTTGGAGATCCCTGGCCAGAAGAAAGCGTGGGTCAGCCTGTATCGGGTACGTGTCATCCCCAGATGCCCAGACAGGGGAATGTCGTGGGCAATCCGAAGCAGTTCTTGCCTATACTTCTGGGGAACCACTAACTGTTTAGTCGTTACTGTGGCCGACCCTCCCACTCCTCTTTCAGAAATGCGGTAAAGTAGCCCTTTCTCCCAGGTGTACCGCTCCCCCTCTAGCCCAGCCTGGTCAGCGTGTACCCTTTCCCTGTATACCTGTAGCGTGGGATCTGACCTCACCTCGGCCTCAAACTTAGTCGGGGTATCCCAGGATATACGTGTCGTGTGGGGGTCATGGTCTCTTACCGGAGCCTCAGAGTGTGTCGGTGGAACCGTGGTGCGAGCCTGTTGCTGTGTGGTCACTGGATGGGCTTCCTGGTATGGGGCCTGGGGTACAAAAGCAGAGGTCATCTGGCCCAAGTCATTTCCCAGCACAACATCTGCTGGTAAATTTTGAGGCCCACTTCCCCCCTCCCACACCCCAATCCACTGTACTTTGGCAGTGGATAGTCGGTACACTGCTCCCCCTGCCACTCGTACTGCCACGGATCTGCCAGTGTGTGCCGAGTCAGGGACCAAATGGGGTGCTATCAAGGTTAAAGTAGCTCCTGAATCCCGAAGCCCCTGGACTTCTTTCCCCTCCAAGGTCACTGGCTGTCGATGATGCTGCCGGTTATCCGTGGCTCGGACTGTCATCACCTCATGCAAGATTCCCAGGGGTTCTTCTGCTGGAATTCTCAACATCTCTTGAGTGGCCGGCTCCCGTTGATAATGATGGGCAGCAGCCCTTGGCGCCGGGTTCGGTCGGCCTTGGTTCCAGGCGGGTCTGCCCCGGTTTTGGGTGCACTCGCGTGCCATATGTCCCCACTGTTTGCAAGTGTGGCATTGGATGTTGGCACGTCCGTTATATCTGGAGGGTGGTGGTAAAGTCCCTTGGGATTGACGAAAAGGGGAGGCTGTGAGAGCGGGGGGTGGTAGAGTACTGGGTGGTCCCGCGGGTCGAGGATAACTCTTGGTTAGGGGCCCATGATGTCTCCTCGCTTCAAAATGCTGATCCGCTAATCGAGCCGCTTCGGTTAGGGTGAGAGGTTTCCTGTCTCGCACCCATTCTTGTGCCTCTGGGGACAAAACGTTGAAGAATTGCCCCAACAGCATTAACTGTCGCAGTTCCTCCATAGTAGTGGCTTGGCTGGCTTGTATCCACCCTTGGGAAGCTTGGTCCAGCTTGTGTGCCCATTCAGCATGTGAATCCTTTTCTGGTTTGAGCAGGTTTCTAAACTTGCGCCGGTATGCCTCTGGAGTAATGGCGTATCTCTCTAATATCGCTCGCTTCACTTTATCATAATCCTTGCTGTCCTTACTGGGTACAGCGCGATATGCTTCTGCTGCCCGACCTGCCAGCTTGCCTGCTAGCAATGGGACCCATACTGTCCGTTCCAAGTCATGTAGATCACACAGTCTCTTAAAATCCTGTAAATACCCATCAATCTCATCCTTCTCCTCGCAAAACAAAATTATTCTCAATATATTTAACAGTAGCGCAATTTGTTTTTTTGGATGTTAACCCCGCTTAGTCCAGATAAATGTTGAGGCTCACAGACCCCCGAGCAACGCCGGATCATCAGCGCTGTGACTCTGTCAATACACGGTATTGACATTACAGAGATTTACAACCCTGAACCCTCCAGAGAAATGCCAGACTGCCTATAGGACCAATCAATGGAGTTTAAGGTCATTGCCGAATGCGTCATTACGCATATTCTTCCCTTTTAGAGCCAAAACTCACCATCGTTTTCTTTAAACATATATAATATATATATATAAATATAAATAATTTGAATATCTTAAAAAAAAAAAATTTAACCACTTAAGACCCGGACCAATATGCAGGTTAAGGACCTTGCCCATTTTTGCTATTCGGCACTGCGTTGTCTTAACTGAAAATTGCGCGGTCGTGCGACGTGGCTCCCAAACAAAATTGGCGTCCTTTTTTCCCCACAAATAGAGCTTTCTTTTGGTGGTATTTGATCACCTCTGTGATTTTTATTTTTTGCGATATAAACAAAAAAATAGCGACAATTTTTAAAAAAATGCAATATTTTTTACTTTTTGCTATAATAAATAATTCCCCAAAAATATATAAAAAAAATATATTTTTCCTCAGTTTAGGCCGATACGTATACTTCTACCTATTTTTGGTTAAAAAAATCGCAATAAGCGTTTATTGAGGGGTTTGCGCAAAATTTATAGCGTTTACAAAATAGGGGATAGTTTTATGGCATTTTTATTAATATTTTTTTTTTTTTACTACTAATGGCGGCGATCAGCGTTTTTTTTTTTTCGTGACTGCGAAATTATGGCGGACACATCGGACACTTTTGACACATTTTTGGGACCAATGTCATTTTTTACAGCAAAAAGTGCTATAAAAATGCACTAATTTCTGTGAAAATTACAATTGCAGTTTGGGAGTTAACCACTAGGGGGCGCTGAAGGGGTTAAGTGTGACCTCATGTGTGTTTCTAACTGTAGGGGGGCGGGGCTGGACGTGTGACGTCAGTGATCGGCCTTCCCTATATCAGCCACAGTGAAGAACGGGGAAGGTGTGTTTACACTCACCTCTCCCCGTTCTTCAGCTCCGGGGACCGATCGCGGGACACCGGCGGCCGTGGTCACGAAGCTTCGGACCCTCACGCGGGCGCGCCCGCGACCCACGGCTGGGCTTAAAGAAACACGTACAGGTACTTGATTGTGCCCAGCTGTGCCATTCTGCCAACGTATATCGGCGTTAGGCGGTCCTTAAGTGGTTAAATGTAACAAGGTCCCAGGCCTCCTTTGATATCATGAGATCCCCCAGGGCCAGGGATATCTGACATCCTTCTGTATGTAGCGGGTTGTGAGGAATTGCGGGTGCAGAGTAGTTTGGGCATCAGACACTTCTTGGATTCAAATAAAACGTTATTTCTCTTTAAAAAAAACTTTTTGGGGGGGGGGGGGGAGGAGACGGTTAGGGCCAGGACACCCTTAAGCAGGGTGTCAGGGGAGAGGCTTTTCGGCTCACGTTGTGGCTGCTTTCTTAACCACTTAAGGACCCCCTACTGACTAAAAAAGTTGGCAGAATGGTACGGCTGGGCACAGGCACGTACAGGTACGTTGCCTTTAAGTGGCCAGCTGCGTGACCGCACCCGCGGGACCCGCGGACCCGATCGCCGCCGGAGTTCCGCGATCGGTCACCGGAGTTGAAGAACGGGAAGAGGTGAGTGTAAACACAGCTTCCTCGTTCTTCACTGAGGCAGTGACACTGATCGTCTGTTCCCTGATAAAGGGAATGACGATCAGTGACGTCACGCCTACAGCCACACCCCCCTACAGTAAGAATCACTCCCATAGGGCACACATAACCCCTTAGCGCCACGTATTGGTTAACCCCCTTCACTGCCATTGTCATTTTTACAGTAATCAGTGCATTTGTATAGCACTTTTTGCTGTGAAAATGACAAAAATGTGTTAAAAGTGTCCGATATGTCCACCATAATGTTGCAGTCATGAAAAAAAATCGCTGATCGCCGCCATTAGCAGTATAAACAAAAAATACTAATAAAAATGCCATAAAACGATCCCCTATTTTGTAAACGCTATAACTTTTGCGCAAACCAATCAATAAACGCGTATTGCATTTTTTTTTTTTACCAAAAATATGTAGAAGAATACGTGTCGGCCTAAACTGAGGAAAAAAAAAATATATATATATATATATTTTTGGGGGATATTTATTACAGCAGAAAGTAAAAAATATTGAATTTTTTTTCAAAATTGTCGCTTTTTTTTTTTGTTTTTATATAGCGCAAAAAAAAAAAAACGCAGAGGTGATCAAATATCACCAAGAGAAAGCTCTATTTGTGGGGGAAAAAAAGGATGCCAATTTTGTTTGGGAGCCATGTCGCACGACCGCGCATCTGTCAGTTAAAGCGACGCAGCGCCGAATCGTAAAAACTGGCCAGGTCATTTACCTGCATAATGGTCCGGGGCTTAAGTGGGTAAGAAAACCAACTGTAAGACTATGTGCTGCTTTTGTTCTGATGCAGCTAAAAAGCATTTAGCTGGTTGAAAAGTAAACTTCAATTAGCCTTCAAGCCCCACCTCCTCTTGATGAATTGGCCACAGCCGGCTACTGTTGGGGCCCTGATGGGGCCGGCTGCTTCTGCTTTTCTATGAGAAATTAGGCCAGCTCTCTTTGTTTTGCAGGACAGTCTTCTTTTAACAAAAAAACGGAGGCATCCCTAATAAAACATCACTCATCATGCTAAACAAGTATTTTGGGAATGGATCCCCCCCCCCCCCGGATTGGCCGCCGTCAGTTTCGTAAACGACTTCTCGGAACTGAGAAGCCGCCAGATGTTCGCCTGCCGTCAGCAAAATGTGCCGCTGCCCTCCGAGGGGTGGGAAAAGGGCCACCGGGACCCCGTAGCGAACATTACGCCGACACAGTGTGTTCCAGAAGCCGGTATAATAGCTGCGCAGATGTGTGTATTTGTGGCTCTTGACCGAGTGGGGGGTGGGGGGGATGGGGGGGGGGGGTATCGGACTGATGAGGCATTGATAGAAAACAGGAAGCGGGCCTAATGGTTGCTCTAATTACGCAGCGTAAATTATTAATGCGCTGAAAATATTTGGAAAGCGGGCACCCGCCGCAGCAGCGGATAATTGGGCTGAGATGCCAGCTTTCTCCGAGGAGTTCCTTGGAAAGACATAAAATATGGAGGACCCCGGAGAGAGCCGGAGTGACCCGGTCCTGGAATCGGGGCAGAGGCAAAGAGAACCTGTTATAAGGACTGGAGTTGGAAAATTGGCAGATAGTAGAATAAATAATAACAGTGTGTGACTGTGGGGGGGGGGGGACATTAGAGTGTGAGCTCCTCTGGTACAGAGACTGATGTGATTGGCTCAGTGTTCTCTGTACAGCGCTGCGGTATATGTCAGAGCTATGTAATGTATAGTAACACGCACTTCCTCCCTTCTCTACTATTGGCCGAGTGCTGTCTAGCTTTTTGAATTAATATTATTTGTAATTGTAAAAAAAAAAAAAATTCTGTAAATTGAATTAAAAAATAAAATAAAAATTACAAAAAATATATAGACTTAAAACCCCCTACAAATTAAGATAATATAGACAAAAATATTTCCTTTTAGATGTGGTGGGCACTGACGCACTCCCTTATTTCAAGGTAACACGCCCACGTCCTTCACCAATTTGTATTACTCCGCCTTGCGCCTCTGAAATAACGTTGCGCAGGCGCAAATTTCTGCATAAAAGCGACGAGAATAGGGTGATTGCGCCGCTACATTGCGCACGTCTAACGTAAAGGCGGTGCGCTACGCCGGTCCAATAATGCGCAGATGTACCTGAATCTGGCCCATAGACTTAAAACCCCCTACAAATTAAGATAAATAGACAAAAATATTTCTTTTTAAATGTGGTGGGCACTGCCGCACTTCCTCCCTTCTCTCCTATTGGCCGAGTTCTGTCTAGCTTGCAGGAATAGTCAATTAATATTATTTACAATTGTAAAAAATAAATAAATAAAAAAAGATTCTGTAAATTTAATTGGAATTTTTATTTTTATTTTTACAAAAATATGTCCTTTCTCTACTAATAGCCGAGTGCTGCCTAGCTTTTGAATCTAGCAGGAATAGTCAACAAGTGTAGTGCTGGGCTTTCATATCGGACAGCCCAGCATGCACTGCACATCCTGAAACATGGAAGCACATTGCATTAATATTATTCGTAATTTAAAAAAAAAAGATTCTGTAAAAAAAAAATAATAATTTTTAAATGAAAAAAAAATATAGACTTAAAACCCCCTACAAATTAACATAATATAGACAAAAATATTTCCTTTTAAATGTGGGGGGCACTGACGCACTCCCTCCCTTCTCTACTATTGGCCGAGTGCTGTCTAGCTTTTGAATCTAGCAGGAATAGACAATTAATATTATTTGTAATTGAAAAAAAATAAAAAAAAATATAAAAAGATTCTGTAAATTTAATTTTTTTTTTAAAAAAAATTACAAAAAATATATAGACTTAAAACCCCCTACAAATTAAGATAATATAGACAAAAATATTTCCTTTTAAATGTGGTGGGCACTGCCGCACTCCCTCCCTTCTCTACTATTGGCCGAGTGCTGTCTAGCTTTTTGAATCTAGCAGGAATAGTCAACAAGTGTAGTGCTGGGCTTTCATATCGGACAACCCAGCATGCACTGCACATCATGAAACATGGAAGCACATTGCATTAATATTATTTGTAATTGTAAAAAAAATTAAATTGTAAATTCAAATAAAAAATAATAAAAAATAATAATATATATAGACTTAAAACGCCCTACAAATTAAGATAAAATAGACACAAATATTTCTTTTTAAATGTGGTGGGCACTGCCGCACTCCCTCCCTTCTCTACTATTGGCCGAGTGCTGTCTAGCTTTTGACTCTAGCAGGAATAGTCAATTAATATTATTTACAATTGTAAAAAAAAAAAAGATTCTGTAAATTTAATTAAAATTGTTATTTTTATTTTTACAAAAAATATGTCTCTTCTCTACTAATGGGGAAAAAAATCTGTAATTTGAAAAAAAAAAATAGAAAAAATTATAGACTTAAAACCCTCTACAAATTAAGATAATATAGACAAAAATATTTCCTTTTAAATGTGGTGGGCACTGCCGCACTCCCTCCCTTCTCTTCTATTGGCCGAGTGCCGCCTAGCTTCAAAATCTAGCAGCAATAGACAATTAATATTATTTGTAATTGAAAAATAAAAAAATTATAAAAAGATTCTGTAAATTGAATATTTTTTTTAAAAATTACAAAAAATATATAGACTTAAAACCCCCTACAAATTAAGATAATATAGACAAAAATATTTCCTTTTAAATGTGGTGGGCACTGCCGCACTCCCTCCCTTCTCTACTATTGGCCGAGTGCTGTCTAGCTTTTGACTCTAGCAGGAATAGTCAATTAATATTATTTACAATTGTAAAAAAAAAAAAGATTCTGTAAATTTAATTAACATTTTTATTTTTATTTTTACAAAAAATATGTCTCTTCTCTACTAATGGGGAAAAAAATCTGTAATTTGAAAAAAAAAAAAATTGAAAAAAATATAGACTTAAAACCCTCTACAAATTAAGATAAAATAGACCAAATATATTTCCTTTTAAGGATTTCCTTCCATGCAAATAATTAATTACACAAGCTTCTCCCAGTAATGGGAATCTCATCATCTGCACAGAGGGGAAAAATAAATAAAAAAAACCTCTTGATTGCATATTTTGGTAGGAAGTTGTGTAGTGGCCGCCGTACATGTCTGAGGTTCAGACTGATAAATGCATCTGCCCTCACAGTCCGCAGCCGGTTTGGTGTGTAAATGGCTGAGAGAGGGAAGAAAGGAGAGGAGGGAGGAGGGCGCTGCTCAAGCTGAAGTCTCCATGTTTAATGGAATTAGGCCTTAAGTGCACTGATGTGTTTAAAAAGAGGGAGATATGGAAGCTAATGACGGTTGGTATTCATAATAGACTCAGACATTCTAGCCTGATATTGTTAACCCGCTGTGCTCTCCGAGGCGGCCATGGCAGGGGAACACAGATGTCTGCTGGATGGAGGCAGTGTTAAGAGCCCTGGGGCCACCAGCATCCCTAACAACCAGTGAATAATGGCGACACCGCCCCGTGTGATGTCAATGAGGTGACATAACTGGGTGGACCGTGCCCCTTAGTTATTAAAGAGCAGGATCTGGGGGACTTCCAGATTCCTATAAGCCCCCTGCCCACAGACCCCCCCCCCCACAACCACCGGCCAGGGTTGTGGGGAAGAGGCTCTTGTCCTTTAATTTTTTCCCCAACATGGGTGTGAGTGGGGGGGGCCCATGTCAGGTTTTGCCTAAGGCCTCACAAAGCCTAGAGCCTCCATTGCCCCCAATTGCCAGGAATGCTGCACCCACCATTGCCAGAAATGCAGCACACACCATTGCCAGGAATGCACCCACCATTGCCAGGAATGCACCCACCATTGCCAGGAATGCAACACCCATAATTGCCACGAATACAGTCACCACTGCCAGGAATGCAGCACCCACCATTACCACGAATGCACTCACCATTGCCACAAAAGCAGCACCAACCATTGCCAGGAATGCACCCGCCATTGCCAGGAATGCACCCACCATTGCCAGGAATGCACCCACCATTACCGGGAATGCACCCACCATTGCCAGGAATGCACCCACCATTGCCAGGAATGCACCCAACATTGCCAGAATGCAACACCCATAATTGCCACGAATACAGTCACCACTGCCAGGAATCCAGCACCCACCATTCCCACGAATGCATTTACCATTGCCACGAAAGCAGCACCAACCATTGCCAGGAATGCACTCACCATTGCCTGGAATGCAGCACCCACCATTGCCAGGAATGCACCCACCATTACTGGGAATGCACCCACCATTGCCAGGAATGCACCCACCATTACCAGAATGCAACACCTATAATTGCCACAAATACAGTCACCACTGCCAGGAATGCAGCACCCACCATTGCCACGAATGCACCATTGGCAGGAATTCACTCGCCATTGCCATCAGTGCACCCTTCCTATTACGGAGGCTGCCGTGTAAACAGGAAATACTCCTCCTGTGTGCATGGCCCACGTCCCGCCTCCTCCCTCCGAGGCAACCAGCCTATATATCTTTTGTGGCCCCGGAGCTGGGAGATTGTCGGGGGCCACAAAAGATATATATGTTTAGATAACAAGGCAGGCCGTTAAAAACTGGACCACGGGCCGCGATTGGCCTGCGGGCCGGACTTTGGAAATGCCTGCTTCACACTGTATAGCTGTCTACCTATAGAAAATTTTGAAAGCGAACAAGAGATTTCCAGATTCTGATAAGCCCCCTGGCCGCAAACCCCCACAACCACCGGCCAGGGTTGTGGAGAAGAGGCTCTTGTCTTTTAATTATTTTTCCTAACATGGGTGTGAGTGGGGCCCCATGTGAGGTTTTGCCTAAGGCCTCACAAAGCCTAGAGTCGCCTCTGCCCCCAATTGCCAGGAATGCAGCACCCACCATTGCTAGGAATGCAACACCCACCATTGCCAGGAATGCACCCACCATTGCCAGGAATGCAGCACCCATCATTGCCACGAATACGGTCACCACTGCCAGGAATGCATCACCCACCTTTGCCACGAATACACTCACCATTGCCAGCAACAAGAGATTTATTGTCTCTTAACAGAACTGTGAGAAAGGGGGTTAGGGCCTGGACACCCTTGATAATTGAAAGAGTCTGCCAATTATCAAGGGTGTCCTGGCCCTAACCCCCTTTCCCACAGTTCTGTTAAGAGACAATAAATCTCTTCTTCGCATTCAAAAAGTGACAAGTGCCCATCGTTTCATCTTGCATCACTCCTACCATGCCTGGTAACCCACTCTGCAAGGAAGGACGTCGGCTTTCCCTAATCCTTGAGGTCACCATTAGGCCTCTGAGGCCCCCAGAGCCTTGCTACATATGTAGAAATCTCTCATTCCTAGCCTCCATGCACTACTAGTCCAATAAAACTGTTCAAGTTTGTCGACAAAGTGACTGACGCCCATCTTCCCTCCACCCTGAGAAAATAACCTCTTCCTAGGATGGATATGCCCGGGACCATAATGATAAGCATGTGGGCTTGGGACATTCGAAATGTAGCAGTTGGTCAGCTGAAGATCAGTACCAATAGGGCCCCCCCCATCCCTAACTGCTCCTCCAGCCTCTGATGTTTGTCTTCTGC